>JARSSU010048378.1:0-18933 GCA_029619165.1 Eurosta solidaginis | reverse complement strand
TTTTATATGTATTTATTTTTTTTTTTTTATGTTTTCTTTATGTATATGTGTGTGTTTTTATTTTATTTTTTTTTATTTTGTTTTATGTATATTATATGTGTTTTATTTTATTTTGTATATTTTTTTTTTCTATATATATTTATGTGTTTTGTTTTTTGTTTTATTTTGTTTTTTTTCTTTTCTTTTGTATTTTATTTTTTTTTGTTTTGTATGTATGTGTATTTTGTTTTATTGTATTTTCTTTTGTTTTCTATCTTTTCTTTTGTGTATATTTTCTTTTTTTGTTTTCTGTTTTTTTATATCTTTTATTTATTGTATGTATGTTTTGTGTTTTCTTTTCTATTTTCTTTTTTTTTTTTTTTATATATATTTTATATCTCTATTTTTTTTTTTTTTTTTTTTTTTTTTTTTTTTTTTTTTTTTTTTTTTTTTTTTTTTATTTTTTTTTTTTTTTTTTTTTTTTTTTTTTTTTTTTTTTTTTTTTTTTATTTTTATTTTTTTTTTGTTTTTTTTTTTTTTTTTACTTTTTTTTTTTTTTTTTTTTTTTTTTTTTTTTTTTTTTTTTTTTTTTTTTTTTTTTTTTTTTTTTTTTGTTTTTTTTTTTTTTTTTTTTTTTTTTTTTTTTTTTTCTTTTCTTTCTTTTTTTTTTTTTTTTTTTTTTTTTTTTTTTTTTGTTTTTTTTTTTTTTTTTTTTTTTTTTTTTTTTTTTTTTTTGTTTTTTTTCTTTTTTTTTATTTTTTTTTTTTTTTTATTTTTTTTTTTTTTTTTTTTGTTTTTTCTTTTTTGTTTTTTTTTTTTTTTTTTTTTTTTTCTTTTTTGTTTTCTTTTTTTTTTTTATTTTTTTTTTTTTTTTTTTTTTTTTTTTTTTTTTTTTTCAATTATATGCTGTATTTCGAGTTTTACGTTTTTAAGGGTGGATTTCATCCAACTTCTGAGGCTGTCAGGAGACCTCTTGAGTTCCAACGAAATAATTTCAATAAATATTTAACGTTTAATAAAAAGTTTATTTGTACAGAGTTTTTGTATAAATTTCATAAATTCAACGCTGGCTCTGCAGTTCGGACGCTTTCTATTTTAGTTCTCGCAATCGACTGACTGACAGCCATCTTGTTGTTCATTGCCTTTTTCGTGAGTAGGGTTACCAGCTTGCTGACACACGTAGCAATTAGAAGAGAAGCTCGGCTTAAACCTCCCCGGGGGTATATCGCGTTTTCTATTTGTTTCTAATTTCTGTCAATATAGATTTCAAATGAAAGGCTTTCAACTTCGTCGGTAGGTAGGTAGATGTAATGCCGGTCACACAGGTTGCCCAAGTAGCTTTTAAGAAGCCATTTTAAACGTACTGAATATTATATAGGATATACTCGTAGCCAGAGTTTCTAATAAAATTAAGAATACATGGAGTCCCTATTTCCGTTAACCTAACCAGATTTTTCAAAAGGGAATTTTGAAGCATCTTAGACGTATTCTAGCCAGTGACAAGCATTTACATAGAAATGCTCAATTTTCCCTTTGGCAGTTATGTCTTGTCAGTTTCTGCATAGGTCATTCTGTGGAATGCCTATCCTCTCCGCGCGTGTGCCTAAATCCAAGTGATCGGTGCGGACTGCTTTAACTTTATTGTTGTCTTCTCTAAATCAACTCAGAAGACTCTTTGTCCTTATTTCATTTTAGTGTGGCTCTTGATATTTCACAACCCGTGGTAATCTTCCACTTTTTGCTGTGCTCATCATCCCTTGCGACTCCTTTATGACCCGGAATCCAGACAACGAATGTTTCTACAGTCTCAATTAACCCAACCAAAAGCTGCTTGCATTAACTTCCCATCTTGGAGCTAATATGCAGCACAGTTACTGCTGCTAAGCCATCAGAGATGATAATTACATTACCAGTTATGTTCCTGTCCAAAAGAGATTTGCAGACTTGCCAAATCACGAAGGCTTCTGCTTGAAACTCACTGCATTATAACGGATGTTTGAATGAAGTATAAATCTCTAAATACTTGCCTAGATCCCTGCCTTCACACCTGAGACTATCTTGAAGCCGTCTGTGTAGATTTGTAAGCTGTTATCAGCTGCCATCGTACCTCTTTTCCAGTCGTTCCTGCTTGGAAATATTGAATCAATGTTGCCTTCACACTTCAGTTTACGGAGATAACAATCTACTTCGGCGCCGACTGTGACCGCCGGAGATATATTAAGGACACTACTACGCCCCCGATGGGTATCCGTTGTGCATAGTACCTATATGCAAATCGTTGGGAAGCAAGTCTCTAATTCGTATTTGTTAGTTCTTAGACTGAATGAATAACCCCCCGTTGTAAGATCCATTACATTGGAGATAAATAACTTGAGACCTTAACTTACTTCTTGGACAAAAAATACATTAACTCGATGGAGTCCAGTATCAAAGGCAGTCGAAGTCTTACTGGGTATACTACAAATCCAAAAGGAAAGTGAAAGGAATCCCTAAATCTATGGAAATCCGTGTAATCTTGTATTTCAGACTCAGCAAATTTATTTGCTAAGTTCTTTGGCCATGTTTACGAGAGCTTCAAAAGTACCGAACGCAGCTCTGAGTCTTTTCGACTACAGCAAAAAGTAAATATAAGGTAAATATTAGTCAGGGAAGCAGAAGGTTTTGAAACGTTACTGGAGTTGGATGTATCAAAAGGGGCAGGCTACGATTTTTTGCCCTACTGCCTCTCCAAAAACTGCGCAAACACTTTGTTTATCCCTTTGGCCCAAATTTTGAATAAGAGTCTTGCCTCAGGAGTTTTCTTATCACTCCTATATTCAAGTCAGGCTTAAGGAATCGAGTGGAAAATTATAGAACAATCGCAAAGCTTTCAGTAAACCCAAAACTTTAGGCAAACTGGTTTATAATTATTTCTTATCAGCCTTTAAAATCCATCTCCATACGCCAGCAGCATGGCTTTTATCCCGGAAGGACAACATGCACAAACCTTGCGGTCTTTACTAACTTTACATTCGATACAATAGAGAACGGCTCGCAAGTTGATCTTCTATACACGGACCTCACAAAGGCTTTCGACAGTTTAGACAACGTGCTACTTATTCTGAAACTTGGGTTCCTGGTAATCCACTCTAACGCCCTGTCTTAGCTCGAATCCTATCTCAAGGACAGAAATATGTTCGTAAAGGTCGGAAACAGCCTTTCGCAGGTAATTTCAGCGACCTCTGGTGTGGCCCAAGGCAGCCATTTAGGCCCATCACTTTTCATGATATTCATCACGATATTCTCAAAATATGGCGAATGCTTGCTTTACGCCGACGACCCCAAGCTCTATCATCCTGTTAGACGCCTAGAGATTGCTTAAATCTGCAAAGTGACATTAATTCACTCACAATGTGGTGTAACTCTAATGGACTGTTCCAGAATTTTGAAAAATGTAGCGTCGTATAGTCTTCAATCATTTATACGACACAGATGCCAGCTTCCAGAGGGAAAGCACTATTGAAGACTGGGAGTTTATCTTGACACCAAATTAACATTTGACCATCACAGGGAATATATAATTTCCGCAGCCAATTCTAAACTCGGTTTCATAAAAAGAAACTCAAGGGATATTCTCGACCCATTGACTCTCAAAAGCCTTTTCTCTAGCCTTGCACGTTCCCATATCGAATATGCAGGCTTCATTTGGGATCCCGGATCTATCGTACATTCCGACCGAATAGAGGGAGTTCAGAAAAACTTCACCAGGTACGTGTTTCGTCGAATGTACTCATCACACTCTTTACCCTCATAACTATAGCCTTCGATGTAGAATCTTAAATTTAGGTAGCCTTTCTAGTACGAGGAAAATATAAGACGTATCTTTATAAACGAAATCATAAATAACAGCATAGATGCACCTGAATTATTATCGCTTCTATATTTTAACGTTCCTGCCAAACCTCTCAGAGGTATTTCTGTATTTCACATTAGGTTTCGAAGAACCACATATGGCTTGAATGAACCGATTCATAAGTTTATGTCGCTATTTAATGTATATCGGAGAGCCAGGCGGCACTGTGTGCCTTGCAATCCTACACAGTTACATCTAAGCTAGTCGATGAATGCACTGAAATCCTTAATGCCCTGGGAGCCAAAAACAAGGTTTTGTTGGGATGGGTTTCCGGACATCAGGGACATGAAGGTAATGAACATGCAGATTACCTAGCAAAACAGGGTGCTACATCAGCATTCTATGGTCCAGAGCCCTTTTGTGGACTCACACAGGGAAACTATAAGTAACTGGGAAACTAAACAATTCAGACGTAACTGGATTGATTGCCCAGGGCGAAGGCAGGCCAAACTGTTTATACTTCCGGCAACGAAAGTATCAGCCAAACTCATTAACCTAAACAGGGAGGACCTAATAACTCTTACTGGGTACTACACGGGACACTGTGGCCTACGATATCACCTAAGTAAATTAAACTATCTGATACCCAAATTTGTCGTTTCTGTGAGCTGGATGATGAAACGCCAGTTCACATTCTCTGCGAATGCGTTGCTCTAGCTAGGCAGAGACTATCCCATCTAGGTGGTGGGACTCTTAATTCCTATGTGATATGGAGTAAAAAGCCTGAAGAGGTACTTAGATACATAAAGAGTCTCCAGATACAAAATTAGGCTGAAATGTCTTGCACAATAGATCTGCACAAAGGTCGCAGTGCTTCCAGACCTATTAATAATAATATATAATAATAATTAATAATAATAATAATAATAATAATTTAATGCTATGTCTTCACAAGTCAATACCGAAATGTCCAGACACTCATTCAAAAATTATATAAAAAGCTACTTTTTGAATTAACTATGTATCCAATTATTATATTTATTTTATACGTTTATACTGCCGCAATCTGTAAGGGCTAAGCCCAGTAGGTTGAATATATTTAAATAAATAAATAGCGCTTAACAGTCTAACAAATCGTGTCTTTGTTGTCCTATCTGGGCTAATAGGAAACGTCAGGAGAGCTTAAAATATTTTTCCAAACAAGAGGATGGCTGCTTTCATCGAAGTGATAGTTAACAAATATTCATTTCTAGAAGGACTTTGTCTTTCTGGGAACAAGTCGATAACTTGTCGAAAGCTTTTTGGCATTATATTGATAACTAGGTGGATAGGTGGAATAAGCCTTCTTAATATCGCATATAAGGTCCTTTCAAGTGTATTGTGCGAAAGATTGAACCGGCTGATTGGACCTTATCAGTGCGGCTTCAGACCTGGTAAATCTACCATCGACCAGATTTTCACAATGCGCCAAATCTTGGAAAAAACCCGTGAAAAGAGAATCGACAAACATCACCTCTTCGTCGACTTTAAAGCCGCCTTCGACAGCACGAAAAGGAGCTGCCTATATGCCGCTAGGTCTGAATTTGGTTTCCCCACAAAACTTATACGCCTGTGCAAAATGACGCTGATCAACACCATCAGCTCAGTCAGAATTGGGAAGGACCTCTTCGAGCCGTTCGAAACTAAATGAGGTTTCAGACAGGGTGACCCCCTATCGTGCGATTTCTTTAATTTGATGCTGGAGAAAATTGTACTAGCTGCAGAACTTAACCGCACTGGAACAATATACTATAAAAGCGTGCAATTACTGGCATATGCTGATGACATTGATATCATCGGACTAAATACCCGCGCTGTTAGTTCTGCTTACTCCAAACTGGAAAAAGAAGCGGTAAAGATGGGTTTGATGGTGAATGAGGATAAAACGAGGTACCTGTTGTCATCGAGCAAAGAGTCAGCGCATACGCTACTGCTGGCAGCCATAATTTCGAAATAGTAAAATGCTTTCTTTATTTGGGAACCAGCATCAACACTAGCAACAACATCAGCACTGAAACCCAGCGAAGAATCAATCTTGCCAATAAATGCTACTTTGGACTAGGTAGGCAATTGAAAAGTAAAGTCCTCTCCCGGCGAACGCAAATCATACTCTACAAGTCACTTATCGTACCCGTCCTGCTATATTTGGCAGAAGCATGGACCATAAACTCCCTTGGTGTGACCAATTGGCACCGGTTGGCGGAGTGACTGGCGCGCCTTGTTGGACGGCCATAACCGTTTAGACGGTAAGTAAGGTGGATAGGTGAGGTTGATACATGCGTTTTAAAAACTTTGCAGCTATAGAGCTTATTTTGCGTTTAGCAATAATTTCGATGTAAAGATACACTCTTGCCAAGAAATGCTACGTTCGAATGAGTAGGAAATTGAAAAGTAAAGTCTTATCTTGGTAAACAAAGATCAATCTCTACAAGCCACTTAACGTACCCCTCTTAGAATATAGCGAAGAACCGGGGACCATTACAACAACGGCTCTGTGAGTATTTGAGAGAAAAGTTTTTCGAAAGATTTAATGATGAGCAGTACAAGCTTTATGCAGACAGCTATGAAAGCAGAGGCAGAGGGCACGCCCCACTCCGTTGGAAGTGCCAGGTGAAAATGATTTAAATTCACTTGGTGTTGACAATTGGCGCCAGTTAACCTAACGAAGAAGCGAGTGGCGCGCCTTGTTGGATGAACATAGCAGCTAAAACGGCTAAGCGACAATTCAGTAAGTAATTTCATTCCTCGATAAGACTTTCATAAGTGCATTCGATGTATGTACCGAAGTGCAGCACACAGTGATTTGTTTCTTTCAGCTTAGCAAACTAATTTCTCATGCTACCGATCATACAGCTACTGAGATTCTGCTCCATCATAAGACAGAGGCATAGCAGTAGCCAATACACTTGAAGCCATTTTGCTCCCCTATTTAAAAGCAAATTTGCAACTAGCCTGTCATTAGCACGGCTTCAGAAAACTTCATAGCGCAACCACCGCGCTAAATGCCATTAGCACCCAGATAAATTCCGCTTTAAATCAAAACCCCCACCATAGAACAGTACTCGTTGCGCTAGACCTATCAAAAGATTTTGATGCGGTCAATCACGGAACGTTACTGCAAGACCTGGAAGGGTCTAACCTTCCCCCATGTCTTAAAAGGTAGAACGCAAATTATCTGGGTGGTAGACAGGCATCAGAATGCTCATTACCACTTACAAAGCAATTGGTCCCCGATATGGTCGCCCAGCCTAAAAACTAATCACTGGAAGAAGCTACAGGCCTGCCAAAATACTGCTATCAGAACCGCCACGGGTTGTCTTCTTATGTACCCAGAACACCATCTACTCACCATCAGGGAGCGAAATGAGATGCTAACCAAACAGTTCCTGTTGAATACCCAGAAACCGGAACATCCCAACAGACATCGGATTGATGGCCCAATACCGCCCAGGGTTTAAGGAGTCATCTCTGTAAGCATTATGAGGGAATACGGCACCTGATAACATAGCCGTATGAAGCCAAAAAACACAAGCAGGTCCTCAGTGAACTCCACAAACAGGCGTCGGATCTTTATGCCAAAAGTTGCCCGGTGAATCCAGTACTCAAAGAACAATGCCCAAAACTTGCAGAAGACGAACGCACGCTCCCCAGGGAAACGCGAGTCACTCTAGCTTAAGTTCGATTTAGATACTTTAACAGGTTAAACTCTTACCGATCCAGAATCACCCCCGACAAACAACACATATGTCCGCTTGTAACATGTCTACACATGACACCAACCATCTCTTCAATTGTATTGTGGAACCAACGCCTCTAACACCCCTCTCATTATGGTCAACCCCTGTTGAAACAGCAAGTGTCCGTGGGCTCCCGCTAGAGGATATTGATGACGATTTGTGATCGGTCGCACCTACAACAACAACAACCCCAGAGCGTTTTTGGGATCATAGAGTTTTAGTTCTAAGCAGGAATTGGAATTGTTTTATCCAATTTCGCCTCGCAAATCCCAGCAAGTTTTACAAGATTTTCTGCTGCACCCTGTATATTTCAGTGGAAGCCTACTCACATATTTTTTTCTAATACTTAATTTTAAATCGCTCCTTTCACCGTCTTACTCACCTTTGTTCTTGATTCACGAAACGGTGACTATTTGCTGCTAATTGTTGTTGTTGTTGCTGCTGATTATTCCCAGATGCTTTTATAGGCACAGCAGACTTGTTATTGTCTATGGTTTCGTAAATGTGTGTGTAGGAGTCGTCGAAATTGCTATTCGCATTGTTGTTGGCAGTTCTTGCGTTGCTACTGCTGTTATGTTCCTTTGGAGAATTTTCGGTTGAACGGAAATTGTCTATTTTAAGGGAAACCAATTTTTATTTTCGAGTTGAAAAAAAAATTATTAAAATTTAAATCAAACCTGGAACATTAGCGCCTACCACAGCACCACCTCTTGCATGTAGCGCCCGTGTGCCAATTACTATCGGTTGCACTTGCCTTTGTTGCTGTTGTTGTGATCTTCTACGTTGTTGTTGTAATTGTTGCTGTTGATTTTGTTGTTGCTGTTGTTGTTGGTGCGCATTTAGACCATAATTGCTTATTCTAGGATACGTTGAACCCATATTGATTTGTTGTTGTTGTAGGCGCGCATAAGCACCCATGCCACTCTGATAGGTGGGCGGTTTGTGTATGCGCATGTAGGGCGGATTCATGTCCATGCGATCCATTGCGGGGAACCTACAGAATATATGAGAATGCACATAGCAAATATATTTTAGAAGGCGTGCAAATCAGAGTTTAGAATTTCACGTTTATGCAAATTTGCAAATATAAATTACCGTGAATTTACGCTTTGACGTGTAAAGCGACCGCTTATGCCTGTGCAGCTGTCATTGTTTGGTGTATTGCCAGCACCGCTGTTACCCTTGGATGCCGTTCTGTCAGCACCCCCACTACCGCCACCAATACTACCACCACCACTGCTGCTTGTATAGGTGCTATCGGAGCTTCTACCATCCATGGAGGAGTCCGAGCAGGATTTCGCAACGAGTCGTCGATTCATATAATTGCCATAATCGGCTGCGGGGGTGTTTGTGGTGAAACATGTGCAAAAAAAAATGTTTTTTTATTTGCGTATCTTTCTTGGCATACAACAATACAATAACAAAAATAAATACCTTAAGAAGACGGAAAATAATAAACGATTGCACAGTTATGAATGGCGGCTGACATTCAATAGTGTCAGGTATGTTTATGTGTGTATTTGTGTGCATAATATTTTTATGCGTGCGTTGTTAGGTCAACGTCATAATAACAAATCAAAAACAACAAATTTCAGTAATGCGAAATGGAACGAAAACATGAGGCTTACAAAGGCAAGTGTAACTAAAGGTTTCTGGTTGGTAATGAAAACCAAAATATTTATAAACTACTGAGGGAATATGTAAACATAGTAAAGGCTGCTTCAATTGGGATTGATCGGCATTGTAGGTAAAGCTATTTAACTTTAAGAAATTTCTAAGAGCTAAAAAAATTTAAAAAATCACGAACCAAATGAATTTCCTGAGTGAAAATCATTCATGCCCAGCGACTCCTTAGGTTAGGTTAGGTTGCGAGGCTGAGCTGGGCACTATGGTACCAGCTCACTACTTAGGCCACGGCCACCAATGGGCCCATTGTAATACCCTATACGGTCTCAAAGAGGCCCCTACCCTGCCTAAAGCGGGTTAAACAACTTCGTGGAATTTATATATTTTGCTTAGCCTTGACTTCATAGCTAGAGACCTCAGCAAGGTCATGTAGAAAAGGTTTACCAAGGATGGCCAACCTACGCCTACTAAGCGCTGGACAATGACAGAGAAGGTTCTGGACACTCTCCTCCTCTTATGTGCATCTGCAGCTGCGACAATAGTCGAAGGTCGTTACCCCCATTCTAGCACCATGCGTGCCTATTAAACAATGCCCTGTTAGAACCCTTAGCAGGGACGACAGAATTGATTTGTTTAAAATCAGAAGCGCTCTTGTGCGCCCATTGTCATATGAGGGCCAGGTTAGCTTGGATGTCTCACACGATGATATGGCTGGCCATAGTCCATTTACAATTCTTATAGTGCTTGTTTTCACACGAAGCCTGAAGGTGGCCATGGGTATACCTACCGAATCATTTCCCGGAAGTATATGGTCCGTGGAGCCTCTTGTGGCCAGCTCGTCTGCACTGTAGTTGCCTTCAATATCCCTGTGCCCAGGTATCCATATACGGCTGATACTGAAGTGCTGAGCCATCTCGTTAAGAGATCTGCGGCATTCAGTGGCAGACTTTGCGTTGTCGACGAATGAGTCCAGGGCCTTTAATGCGGCCTGGCTGTCTGAGAAAATAAATATCCGTTTACCATCCTTAGGCATAGACCCGAAATCATTCACAGCCCTGTGAATTGCCAGCATTTTCGCTTGGTAAACACTACAGTGATCTGGTAGGCGAAAAGAGACCTCTAGACCCAGATCCGGTGAAAAGAGGCCTGCTCCCACCTTCCGTCAAGCTTAGAACCATCCGTGAATATGTTGATGGCACCCGGTACCGTATGTTGTCTGGTATTCCAGTCTTGTTGCGATGGTATATATATACTATAGTTTTTAACGAAGACGTTCCTTGACATGCAGTAGTCAGTACGTTCCGGTATTGGGACTGGGGCGTTCGTGCCCATGGAGGCAGCCGTGAGATATGGAGGCAGCAAGAATGGACGGTAAAAAGTCGAGGGGCTCGTCCAGTAAAAATGTTGTGGTAGAATACTTTGATTTTGTATAGAAAGTAAATGACGTCAAATCTATGCTAATGACAAATAAAGGTTTTTGGAGAAAGGCCAGGTGTTATCCACGCATATATCTTGGGATTCATTCAACTGAAGTTAAAGTCCTTTAAAAATAAATAAATAAATGTAAGGCGCGATAACCGCCGAAGAGATTTTAGGCCGGGCTTCTCTTACAGTTTGCGTGGTGCTCCTTTTCATTTTTCCTACAAATTAGCAAGAAAGAACCTACTTGTTTTATGCCAACTCCGAACGGCATCTGCACAACCGATGAGCTTTCACTGAGAGCTATTCATGGCAGAAATTCACTCGGAGTGCTTGCCAAACACTGACGAGAGGCGACACCGCTCAGAAACATTTTTCTCTTATTGAAAAAACTTGTTTCTAGGATTTTAATGTTGCTTTGCCTGTGCGTGAACTCGGGATCGTCGGTGTGGTAGACGGAGCACGCTACCGTCACTTCACCGCATCCGACAAAGTCCTTTAGAGAAACTTAAAAACAAGAGAGATCTGGAGGCAACATAAACAGAGATAGAACTATGAATGCTATTGAACACTGAATTTCTCATCCAATGCAAGCTTTTTGTAAAAGTCTCTAGAAACTAGAGCTTTAGATATTATCAAGCTAAACATATGCATGTTAGTCATTAAATTGTTACTTGAAAAAAAAAGTATTTTTCAATGAAATTTTTCAAAAGATCTAGAAAATCTCTGACACAAATGTTTATGGTGGGAAAAAAGTTGCACCACAATACTCATCAAGAATTCGTATGTATGGGACGCGTTTTGAGAATGCTCGTGAAGTTAAAAATGCCACTATTTACTTACTTCTTTGGAACTTCATAATATCTTGCTTGGTTCAAAATTCCCAGAAGTTTAGGTTCTGCAGGTTTTGACTTCAGCACATCATACTATTCACGCTGTCGAAAAAATATTTACTGCAGCGAAAATTTATGTCCAACTAGTACTAGTTACTAGTATGAATGATGAGCTTAAATTTTTTCTGAATTTTAAATAAATTCGATCAGTTTCAGAAAAATATATTGCTTGTAACGTTAAGGTTTGCGCAAATAGAAATTTATCTTCAGGTCTTATCAAATCAAATAAATTTATTTTGACCAATCATTACGAGCGAATCGAATCCATATCAGTATTTGTATTTCCTACTCCAGAGTAACAGAAGCAACGAAAAATATGCTCTGCTACTGCTCCGGTTTTGAATATGTGCAGAGCATAGAACAGAGCTGTAGCATAAAAAAGTACATTGTGTTATAGAGCGGAGAAAAGCATACTGTAACGAATTTCATGCAATTCCGCTTATTTGCAACCTTATGCTAACGTTCGAATCACTAAACTGTTGACTATAACTACAGATGCACGATTATTATAGCTTCTCGCATAGCCCATGCGCGCGTATATGTGAGTGATACTTCCACCGATGATTGCTTACTTTTGCGAGTATCTCAGATATATGCATGTGTTTGTGCTGTTCTCTCCGCTGCTTGTATGGACACATGTGACTTAAATACCAAATTGCTTTGAAGGGTTGTGTTGTTCAAGGTTTTAAGGTGAATTTATAGCTTCTATAACCCAATGGTTAACATCACCTATGTGGCAAAACCTGTTTCTATAGCAGCTTTCTCGACCACAGGTTCCTCATAGATCTAGGCGGTGGAAGGCGGTACGGCCTAGAAGGTTTCATTTGGTCATACAAAATCGTTCCTGAGATGGTTGGGCTAGTATTTTGATAGTGCTTGTTACCGGAACGTAGGTTCTATATCCAGCAAAGGACCATCAACATCGCTAACACGCCGCAAAACCTTCAGCGAGTATACTTACGCTACAACAACAACAACGATATGTTTTTTGATGTTCTTGGAACGATTTTAAACATTTTCAATTATATAATTCATCCCTTCAATGATAACCGAATATAAATCTAAAAATATTATTGATTTGGGAAAATCAAAACAGCTTTACAAATTCAAAACCCATGTATGTGTATATGTTAGTGCATATGTTAGTAAAACAAGTAAGGAAGGCTAAGTTCGGGTATAACCGAACATTACATACTCAGTTGAGAGCTATGGAGACAAAGTAAGGGAAATCACCATGTTGTAAAAGGAACCTAGGGTAACCCTGGAATGTGTTTGTACGACATGTGTATCAAATGGAAGGTATTAAAGAGTATTTTAAGAGGAAGTAGGCCATAGATCTATAGATGGATGCCATTCAGGGATATCGCCATAAAGGTGGACCAGGCCTGACTCGAGAATTTGTTTGTACGATATTGGTATGAAATGAAATGTGTTAATGATAATTTTAAAAGGGAGTGAGCCTAAGTTCTATAGGTGGACGTCTTTTCGAGATATCGCCATAAAGGTGGACCAGGGGTGACTCTAGAATTTATTTTGTACGATATGGGTATCAAATAAAAGGTATTAATGAGTATTTTAAAAGAGCGTGGGCTAAGTTATAGAACGCCTTTTCGAGATATCGCCATAAAGGTGGACCAGGGGTGACTCTAGAATTTGTTTGTACGATATGGATATCAAATGAAAGGTGTTAATGAGTATTTTAAGAGGGCGTGGGCCTTAGTTCTATATGTGGACGCCTTTTCGAGATATCGCCATAAACGTGGACAAGGGGTGACTCTAGAATTTGTATGTACTATATGGGTATCAAATGAAAGGTGTTAATGAGTATTTTAAAAGGGAGTGGGCCTAGGTTCTATAGGTGGACGCATTTCGGAATATCGTTATAAAAGTGGACATGGGTTGACTCTAGAATGCGTTTGTACAATATGGGTGTCAAAGAAAAGTGTAATAAGTGTTTTAAAAGGGAGTGGGCCTTTGTTCTATGGGTGGACGCCTTTTCGGGATATCGCCATAAACGTGGACCAGGGGTGACTCTAGAATGCGTTTGTACAATATGGGTATCAAATGAAAGGTGCTAATGAGTATTTTTTAAAGGGTGTGGGCCTTAGTTCTATAGGTGGACGCCTTTTCGAGATATCGCCATAAAGGTGGACAAGGGGTGACACTAGAATTTGTTTGTACGATATGGGTATCAAATGAAAGGTGTTAATGAGTATTTTAAAAGGGCTGGGTCTTAGTTCTATAGGTGGACGCCTTTTCGAGATATCTCCATAAAGGTAGACCAGGGGTGACTCTAGAACTGGTTTGTACGATATGGGTATCAAATGAAAGGTGTTAATGAGTATTTTAAAAGGGTGTGGGCCTTAGTTCTATAGGCGGACGCCTTTTCGAGATATCGCCATAAAGGTGGACCAGGGGTGACTCTAGAATTTGTTTGTACGATACGGGTATCAAATGAAAGGTGTTAATGAGTATTTTAAAAGGGCGTGGGTCTTTGTTCTATAGGTGGACTCCTTTTCGAGATATCTCCATAAAGGTAGACCAGGGGTGACTCTAGAATTTTTGTGTACGATATGGGTATCAAATGAAAGGTGTTAATGAGTATTTTAAAAGGGTGTAGGCCTTAGTTCTATAGGTGGACGCCTTTTCGAGATATCGCCATAAAGGTGGACCAGGGGTGACTCTAGAATTTGTTTGTACAATATGGGTATCAAATGAAAGGTGTTAATGAGTATTTTAAAAGGGCGTGGGCCTTAGTTCTATAGGTGGACGCTTAGGGTTAATGAGTATTTTAAAAGGGAGTGGGCCTTTGTTCTATAGGTGGATGCCTTTTCGAGATATCGCCATAAAGGTGGGCCAGGGGTGACTCTAGAATTTTTTTGTACGATATGGGTATCAAATGAAAGGTGTTAATGAGTATTTTAAAAAGGCGTGGGCCTTAGTTCTATAGGTGGACGCCTTTTCGAGATATCGACATGAAGGTGGACCAGGGGTGACTCTAGAATTTGTTTGTACGATATGGGTATCAAATGAAAGGTGTTAATGAGTATTTTAAAAAGGAGTGGGCCTTAGTTCTATATGTGGACGCCTTTTCGAGATATCGCCATAAACGTGGACCAGGGGTGACTCTAGAATGTGTTTGTACGATATGGGTATCAAATTAAGGTATTAATGAGGGTTTTTAAAAGGTAGTGGCCCTTAGTTGTAGATGTGAACATCATCTGTCGGGTACCGCTAATTTATTTATATATGTAATACCACGTACAGTATTCCTTCCAAGATTCCAAGGCTTTTGATTTCGCCCTGCAAAACTTTTTCATTTTCTTCTACTTAATATGGTAGGTGTCACACCCTTTTACCAAGTTGTTTTCTAGAATTATATTTGGCGTCAATAGACCAATACAATTACCATGTTTCATTCCTTTTTTCGTATTTGGTATATAATTATGGCATTTTTTTTATTTTTCGTAATTTTCGATATCGAAAAAGTGGGCGTGGTCATAGTCGGATTTCGGCCATTTTTTACACCAATACAAAGTGAGTTCAGATAAGGACGTGCACTGAGTTTAGTAAAGATATATCGATTTTTGCTCAAGTATCGTGTTAACGGCCGAGCGGAAGGACAGACGGTCGACTGTGTATAAAAACTGGGCGTGGCTTCAACCGATTTCGCCTTTTTCACAGAAAACAGTTATCGTCCTAGGTGCTAAGCCTGTACCAAATTTCACAAGGATTGGTTAATTTTTGTTCGACTTACGGCATTAAAAGCATCCTAGACAATTAAATGAAAAAGGGCGGAGCCACGCCCATTTTGAAATTTTCTTTTATTTTTGTATTTTGTTGCGCCATATCATTATGGGGTTGAATGTTGGCATAGTTTACTTATATGCTGTAAAGATATTAACTTTTCTTTTAAAATTTGAATTTAAAAAAATTTTTTTAAAAAGTGGGTGTGGTCGTTCTCCGATTTTGCTAATTTTTAATAAGCAGACATATAGAAATAAGAGTAACGTTCCTGCCAAATTTCATCATGATATCTTCAACGAGTGCCAATTACAGCTTGCAAAACTTCTAAATTACCTTCATTTAAAAGTGGGCGGTGCCACGCCCATTGTCCAAAATTTTACTAGTTTTCTATTCTGCGTCATAAGCTCAACTCACCTACCAAGTTTCATCGCTTATGCGTATTTGGTAATGAATTATCGCACTTTTTCGATTTTTCGAAATTTTCGATATCGAAAAGTGGGCGTGGTTATTGTCCGATATCGTTCATTTTAAATAGCGATCTGAGATGAGTGCCCAGTAATATACATAACAAATTTCATTAAGATACCTCAAAATTTACTCAAGTTATCGTGTTAACGGACAGACGGACGGACGGACGGACATGGCTCAATCGAATTTTTTTTCGTTACTGATGATTTTGATATATGGAAGTCTATATCTATCTCGATTCCTTTATACCTGTACAACCAACCGTTATGCAATCAAAGTTAATATACTCTGTGAGCTCTGCTCAACTGAGTATAAAAACTATGTTGATGACAGTGAATATGAATATGTAAGCATGTCTAAAATAAAATATGTATGTGCCGCTATTCAATATTCCATGCAAATATGAATTTATTCATATTACTTACTATTTGTTAACTTCTTTGTTGTTTGTCCATAATGCATGTGGTAAATTGCTGCCAAGAATGTGTTGGAAATTGTGTGAATGCAAATCGTTCTGTAATAAAAAAGAAACGCTTGAGTAAAGTGAAATATGAAAATGTATTCGAAGTCGTAGGAAAATAATATATCTTAACAATAAGTAACTACATATGTATGTGTGTACTACACCGAAGGTCCTGGGTAAAAGCCCGGGAAAGGCAACAACAAAATACTTTAGAAAAGTTTTTCTAAGCGGCCATGAAAAGCTTCACAGCGAAAATTCATCTGCCTTGTTGTTGCCGTTCGGAATGATGAAAAAACGTCCATTTTCTTAATGGAATTCCTGCTGATTGTAATGCCTCGATTATTTCATCTCTTGCCTTTATTGCGGTATCCATACTGTGGGCGCCGGCGAGTACGTCGTGTACATACATATAATTCCTCAGAATGTCCTTCTGCTATTAGATGCGTGTGCTCCACGTCATCGGCGAGTTGATGCAATGTCCGTATTGCCAAGTATGGAGCACAGTTCTCCCCAAAATTTACTGTTTTAAGTTAGTACAGGACTTATTATATCCTTTGGATCTTTTCGGAATACAATCCGCTGATATCTTGTTTGATTATGACACAGAACTTGTAGCAAAAGTTTAAAGGTACCACGATGCAAGTTGGAAGAGCAGCTTTAGACCGCTAAATCTTGTTTATGTTTCCTTGTATTTATTTTTATCTTTTAAAGCATTGGCTCTGTAGCCATATTCGAACTGAATGACTATCTCTTAAAACTTTTGTACTAGAGTCATAGTCGAACTGAATGAGTATATGTACTTGGAGGTTATATATCGGTTGCCCTATGTCTATATATATTTTCTCCTATCAATTGAGTTCTTGTTTCCATGCACGTGAGTTTAAATCCTTGAGATCCGACTACGATTTTTTCGTATTTTAAATCGCTTGGTTAGGTATTAGATCATTTAGTTTGAAGTCCTTTCCACAAAAAAAGTAGTTCTACAAAGCATCATTACGAAATTGACATTTAATTGGTTCTAAGCTAATCTACCTCAAAAACAAAGCCTAATTTTTTTTAAATCATACTCAAAAATTCCGATTTGATCTGAATTTAAAACAGGCTGAGAACAATAATTTCAAGATGAATCCAAGCTAGTCATGGGATGATTCATAAAACATTATCGCAACATTTCAGTAAGGATCCTGAACAGTTGAAAAGATATAAGAAATGATCCCGAAAAAACTCAAATAGAATTGGATATTAAAATAGGAATAGAATTGTCACAAAATGGTCGCGAAAAATCTCGAAATGCTTCCGAAACAATTTCAAATTCGAAGATAGAACCGAAAATGTGAAGATTTATCTCTAATAGCCCCATAGTGATCCTAAGCACAATAATAAAAAACATTATTAAGAGGTACAAGGTCCCTAATTGGACCAGGCCTAAGTTAGGAGGGGTGACCTTAGAGGAGAAACCTTGCAAAAATATCTAGGAATGATCCTAGACGTAAGCTGTCATGGAAGCTCAACGTGGAGGAGAGGGTCAAGAAGGCCTCAACGGCACTCTATGCATGTAAAGAATGCCGGGTGTACATGGGGCTTATCGCCCTCTCTTTCCACACAAAAAACAGCATACCTTAAAAAATTAGAGGGGGTATGCAGACTGTCGATGCTTAGCATTACGGAGCTCTGAAACAACCCCGACGGCTGCACTGTATGCCATTCTGCTCATTCCACCTGTAGAACTGGGAGCAAAGACCAAAGCATTAACAACCGCAACCAGGCTAGGTGCCTCGGGCAGCTTGAGCGCCAACCATATGGCCATAGTGGTATAGCGTCATCAATCACAAGATGAACAGACTACCTGATTCCCTATCTGCGCTTCGAGGAAGATCTTAAGGCCACAATAGAGGGAAGAGAATAGCTTAAGCTGCAACCGTATTAACTTTCATATTGACAGTCAAGCAGCAACTAAGGCAATAATCTCGCATAGCAGAGCATCTAATGCGTGTTAGAGTGTAAGCAGTCTCTGGAGAGAATCGGGACAGAGAGAAGCATACATCTATATTGGGTCCCAGGGCATATGGGAATAGATGGGAATGAAAAAGCGGACGAACTAGCTAAAAAGGGCGCATCTCTGAAGCTTGCTTCGTAGACATCCCAATTAGACTGGGCGAGATTAAGCAAAGGCGAGAGGTGCACACGATCGACCAAGCGGGAAAGGCGTGGGTTCAAGCGTGGGGCTGTAAAGTGTTGAAGATTATGTGTAGGTCTTACAAACCTTAGACTAACAAAGTAGCTTCTATCATTAAAAAGAGAGGACTGTAAACTCATGACGGGTATTCTGACTGGACACTGCCTTCTGGCGTCACATGCCTTTAATTAGGCTTGGTCAGTGATAGCAGATGTAGGAGTGCGGGTTGGAGGAAGATCGAGCACATCTGTGCTCGTGCCCTGCACTTTGCCAGCTAAGACTCCAGCTATTAGGGTGATACAGCTGTCAAATCTAGAAGCAGCAAGTCCTAGGAAGCTTCTAGTATTTGCCAAGAGACGGAGTTATTTATAACATAGGTCCTGGTTTTTGATAGGGTTTTCAGTTTGTCGGAAAAGATCGAGTTCCTTTTGGTACCATGTTCAAACCTAGTGGCCTAGAATCTAACTCTGGCACTAGTGAGTGGATTACAAAGGATGGATGTTATTTTGTCACGTCTATCTAAGAATGTTTTCTTTTGTCTACCTAAGGTGTTG
>JARSSU010048377.1:0-42078 GCA_029619165.1 Eurosta solidaginis | reverse complement strand
CTGTGTAAAAGTACAGCTGGGTATAAAAAGAGAAACGATAAGAAGAATAAAAAAGATAAGAAAAAAAGAAATAGAAACAAATAAAAAGGAGGAGAAATATAAAAAGAGACGAGGAAGAAAAATAAAAAAATAGGAAATAAAACAAGAAAATCGCGTAGAAAAAAACAAACGGAAAAGAAAAGGGCAAGTAAATTAAAAGTACGAGCAGAATAAACAAATACATATATAAAACCAAAAAACAAAAAACAGAAGATAAATAAAAGAAAGAAAGTGAAAAAAAATAAAAAAAAGACGATGAAGGGAATGATGGAATAAAAATAAAAAGATATAACATAAAAAAAAGGAAAAGAAGGCAAAAATAAAAAGGTTTCTTGTACCTTATGCCACCGTTAATTCCCGAGGCGATCCGGTATACGGAAGGCTGCGTTTAAATACGGCCGAATATACTACCTGGCTGCAAATTATGTAATAGGCCTGGTTCATATAAAACCCTCGTTTAAAGGATTGGCGGCCACAATGGTGTGATGGTAGCGTGCTCCGCCTACCACGCCGTATGCCCTGGATTCACACCCCGGGCAAAGCAACATCAAAATTTTAAAAATAAGGTTTTTTTTTCTAAGCGGGGTCGCCCCTCAGCAGTGTTTGGCAAGCGCTCCGAGTGTATTTCTGTCATGAAAGCTCTCAGTAAACGCTCATCTCCTTGCAGATGCCCGTTCGGAGTCGGCATAAAACATGCAGGTCCCGTCCGGCCAATTTGTAGGGAAAATCAAGAGAGCACGACGCAAATTGGAAGAGAAGCTCGGCGATTGACAGTTCTTTGTCAAACAACATTCCGGCCACCCCGCCTGCGAAACTCTTTAACATAATGTCTTTGATATTTCCATGTTGACAAAAACTTTTAAATTTTGTACCGTTCTGCATAACCATTCAGTGAATAATCATTCTATTGCACCCTTTTAAAAATTTACTCACTAGCGCCATTGTCATTTTTGCTCCGATATCACTATGTGTAAGTATAAAACGAATCATAATATATGTATGTATGTATATGCTTTGTACATATCCGCAAATTTTGTAGAAATTCTTTAAATATTTCTGTTTACGCTGATATTGCCGCAATGTTTATGTATACGGACTCATGTACATTTCATGTTGATAAAAGGCAAAACATCATGCTAAAAAAACTGATGAAAAAAATAAGAAAATAAGCAAATACAACAACACTGACACATTTTTAAACGGTTTTATTTAGCTTGACTTGACAGGCTGCCGGCTGCACGGCCGTTGTGAACGAATTTTGTAATTAAAATTTAAGAACTTCCCGATAAGCTACAAGCTTGAAACTTGGAATATAGTTTCAGAACCCGATGACAATGCAATAATAAGAAAAAAATCGCCGCTAGGTGGCGCATGGATCGAAATATTTCAAAAAATCGTATTTGTAGTACGTTTGGATTTATTTGTTACTAATTTTTAAATTTGATTGTTTATTGTCTTATTAATTTGCAAAATTATATTGTTACGATCTTGAGCTCATTTCGAAACCATGTTATACTTTTTCGAGATCATTTCGCGATCGATTCAAAACTGTTTTAGAACCATTTTAGAATTCAGGATAATCGTAAGATCAATTCGAATTGTCGTCAGGCCATGTTCACGAATCAGTTCCGGGTCGTTTCGTGATCGTATTTAGGATCGTCTCAGGGTTATTTTGGCTTCATTTCGTAACTATTTCGTTTGAATTTCAGAACTTCTAGGGGAGGATTTCGGGCATATTTCGTAATAATTTAAAGACTATTTCTAAATGATTTCATTTGGTTTTTGAGCCATTTAGAGACTTTCTTGGAATAATTTTGTGATAGTTTTTGGGACTATTTTAGGCTTATACCGGGACCAGTGCCGGGCTATTTTTGAATTTCCATCCGCACTACTTCGGCACCACTTCGGTACCATTTGGGAATTGTCCTTTTGAACTTTGCAGATTATTTTAAAATCATTTCGGGACAGTTATTTTGATGATTTGGAGACTTTTCTCAAGAGCACTTTCCGCACATGTGATTTTTCTGTTTTCAACGATCCTTTACAAATCGATCCGTTCTAATGGACACACACGCGTACAGTATCGCACTTACATGCAAAACTGCAAATTCTTATTTGACGAAAATATGCACTTGAGAAGATGCGCTTCACTTTGTTCTTATTGTTGTGGTGTTTTTTTTTCTCTCTCCTGGCTGGCCGTCAGTGGAGAAATGCCGTCGTGGTATGCAAATTAGCGCACCATGTCGTATACGTAATTTGTGTAAACCAAAGTCGCACAAAGCAGGCATTCCAAATATTTTGTAAAATTTGCAAATAGTTATTTAGTTTTTTAAGCATTTTTTTTGTTTTGTTTTGCTTTGGTTTATTTTTATTTTTATATTTTTTGTTTGTTTTTTTCATTGAACGATGGAAATGAACTTTTTTTGTGGATTTAGCGGTCAGCATATGTGACCCCGGCCTATGAAAAGGTGTCTTATGACTCAAAAAAGAAATTGCCAGAAACAGCTGTTAAAGATAAACAATGCATTTCTTCAGTTTCTTAGTAGTTTTCATTTTTTTGAGTCATAAGCCACCTTTTCATAGGCCGGGTCACATATAAGGAAAAAGGAGAAGGGTCAGAAGAGAAAGGGGAAAGGAGACAAAGGGAGAGTCAGAGGATGACAGAAGGCGGGATCGAGAGCAAGAATAACAGCGGGAGGAAGAGAAAGGGTTAGAGAGGATAAAGAAGACTTGGGAGTAGAGGGGTATAATAAGTAAAGGTGTAGCAGGGTGACAGCGCCTGAAGTGCTTTCTGTTAACGATACGAGACGAAAAAATCCGAATCGGTCATGTATTCGCCACTGTAGTAGGAATGAAATAAAAGAGAAATACGAAAAGAAAGGAACAAGAAAAGTTTATAGGCAATAGAAAGTAATATGAATTGCGCAAAAAAAAGCGGCCACCGTGATGGTAGACGTGCTCCGCCGCCTACCACACCGGATGCCCTGGGTTCAAACCCCGGGCAAAGCACACATCCCAAAATTTTTAGAAATAAGGGTTTTCAATTAGAAGAAAATTTTTGTTATTTTTGTTATAAATTTTTAACAAAAGGTGGGACAAACGAAAATTTTTCCTGGACAACGTGGACAAACGATGGACAAACGAATGGCATTTGGTTTTTTTTAAATACTCGCAAATGGAGGTGCCAACTTCACACACGATTTTGAAATAACTTTTTAACAAAAGGTGGACAAACGAAAATATTTCCTGGACAAACATGGACAAACGTGTGGACAAACGAATGAGATATGGTTTTTTTTAATTATTCGCCCAAGTAGGTGCCAACTTCACAGAGCTCCAAAGTCGGACCAAAAATTTAACAAAAATTTACTTCCGGAAATTAAAATTTTAAAAACAATTCATTTCCGGTAAAAAATGAAAATTTACAAAAAATCGTAGCAAACTTTTTCGAAGTGTACAAAAAGCTGTGAAAAACTTAACAAATCGGCCACGTTAAGTTTATAGGTAGCTTGAGTTGTCATCGAAAGCCTCATATACAATTTCAAACAGTTTTTTAGTTTCTTAGAATCGCATAAACTAATTCCTGCAGAGCGTTTTCCGTTTTTTTTATCACGTCACCAATGTGATTATCATACTCTGCATAATTCTTAAAATTCTTGTGTGTGTGGCTTATCGTGCTTTGTTTTTTTCCTCTTACATAATACCAGATGTTTTATTATGTTAGCTAAAAATAAAATAAATTTATAGGGAAAAAATTTCACACTTTAAGATAAGCGCTTATTAATTTTTAAAATATTTTAAACAAACAAATCTGAAAGGAATTATTAGTTGATAAAGGTTTACATAGCGATTATTGTAGATGGAAAAGTATCATAAATATTTCTAATAAGTTTGTTGATGTGTATTTGAAGAAATTTACTGCTGGTTTAGGTTGCAGGCAAAAAACAAAATTTTTATATTACCAAGTACGCGGTTTGGTGCTATTTTTCGCCTTCTTCAGGGATTCAAGTATTGTAGACTAAATATGGAAGCGTATTATTGTTTTTTGCAACTTCCTAGTGAAAATAGTCTGAAATTCCCCGAATAAGGTGCAATATAGCACTTAAAATATTTGCTTAGCGAAAATCCACATTTAAAGCTTTTTTGAAGTGTAACATCCTTTTGAGTATAATGCTACGCTTAATAAACTTCAAAAGAAGGAAAATGTTTTTATCTGTATTTAATTGGCATGACATGCTCATATTGCTTTATACAACCGCTTTTGTTATTGATATTAGAGAAAAATTACAAAATTTACAAAACGACGTTGGTTACTAGGACATGTTTCTCAATTTCACTTCTTCATCAGCTAGCTTCTCGTGAGCTGAGCAGTGAACTCGTAATCTCCAACATACTTACTTCATACTAGTGTAAAGGCATATGTCTTTATCCACTCAGCCATATGCGTGCACCGCTACAACATTAGAAATTGAACTCTATGTTACTAAGCTCTTGGAGCGCGCCTAAAAGTATTCCACACATGAAAGCTGAATGGTTATAGCAGCGGCGCCTAAACGTTGCGATGAAGGAATTTAGCAGTTCTCGAAATAGATCTATACAACGAGCTTTGGCAGTTGTCTAAATTTTTTCTTTCTTCTATTCTAATATAAAATCTTTTTCATTTAAGGAAAAATTTATCATAATAATAATGATAAAACAATTATTGTTTCACCTTGAGCTCGATTCGAACCCACGATCTTACAAATCAGTAGACCGATATAGCAAAAAAAAATGTTAAAAACTGTTCCTTAATTTAAACAAAAAATTTATATGGCGAAAATTATCTACTTTATTTTTTGGTGCTCTATGAGAATTTACTTGGGCATGGATAAGTAAGCAAATTGTTTCTGCAATTCTGTCAAACTTTCGTCTATACGTCTATCGTTAATAAATAAAAAACCCTCAACTCATTTATTGGTTGTAGCAGAATTTATGTGAATTGCAAAAAAATAACATGTGAATATATTTTTAAATAAAAGCAATGACAAACTGCAGCACTTTATGTATTCAATGGTATCTTACTTTAAATCCGCTCAAACGGAAATCATCACCCAAGTACGTACAAATTAGCGCGTAGCACAAAACAAATGCTTATAAAAAACTACATACCCCTATGAAAATTTACATTTAATTTTAGAAAGCCTAGCACGATGTTTCAAATGCGACCAGATGATATCACACACACACACACACAGTTTACTCTAAAAACCACTACATGTACTTATAGTTAATCATATTAAAATATGCAATAAATAATGAACATAAACAAAGCCATTAAGTACAGCAAAGAATTAAAAAAAAACGATAAATGGCTACTCATTTATATCGCAAACATGTAACGCCTCTGATTGATTCAAAAACAATCATATGGCGCATAGTAAAAAATTGAAAAAGTCTTGTTAACCTTTAGTGGAACTTGATATCGCTATTTAAATGTTTTCTTGAAACTTGCTTCGAATATCTGTTAAGAACATTATCATAACAATATTTGTAAAATAAACAACTACAAATTAAAAATAAGATTAATATCAAACAAACTACAAAGCGAGCATGACTGCCTAGAACCCTCAAAGCATCAAGCTGTATGTGGTCATGCCGAAAAATTTTTTATTCGCTAATTTCTACATAATCCCCACATTTTGGGGCGGTCTTTTCCTTTGATCGATTTGGCACTATTCGGTCCGGACTTTTGCCGGACGATATCAGGATTGTCTTCCAAATAAATACGCCGCTATTCGGCGATAATCTCGGGATCAATTTAGAACCAGTGCGAGACCTTTTTGATACTATTTTCATTACAGTTTCGTTGCTGCAATGCTTCTGATGAGAAAAAGGAGCTTGTACCGACACGTGAATCAGCGCCATAAAGTCAACTATCAACTATTCTAGAAAAGAAACTGTTTTCCAGAAATGTTACTGATTACAAAAAAGTCACCGTTTCCCAAAATATCACATACTCCGAAAGTCACCAGTTATCAAAAGACATTGTTAAATAAAATCATAATTTCGTGAGCTCATCATGTACTTATTTTGTATGATATAAATTAAATAATACGAGCAGGACCCGTGCCTATCTCGCGCAAAAAATATAAAATTCTCATATCAAATATCAACAGAAATCAGCTGTTCTATACACGCGCTTGCGCTGCCATCTGGCGAATGTTAGCAACTGCCGGTAATGCAATGTTAGTTCTAATCAAATATTCACAATAGTGCCATAGTACAAATAGATTTCTTTGTGTGCTCACAATCGTTAATTTTTAACAAATTATTTCAATAAAATATAGCTAAATAAAAGCACTATGACTAATAATGCTCAAAGCTCGATAATAGTACGAATCCCCATCTTTACAACCAAAACCTTATAGATGTGGATTCCAAATAAGAGCGAAAAAGGGACCTGTACATAAAAACAGCAATTAAAAATAATATATAATTTTAAAAATCTTGAACGATATTCAAACTGCAAAAGTTATATTATATGCGGCATCAGTTGGAATTTTTTCAAAATTTTTGGAACTTTCTGGTCTAACTTTAAGTTGTTTTTTTTTATGTATTTGGAGCTCTGATTCCAGTACTTAAAACTTAACTTAAGAAAATGAAGCAAGTACCGTAACTTTAAGCAGCAATAAAAAATCAGCAGTTCCAAAAAGGTCACCAGTACCAAGTAATGTCACCGGTTTCAAAAAATGTGACCGGTTCTCAAAAACTCTTTAGTTACTAAAATTTATCATTAACTGAAAATATCACCGAGTAAAAGAATGTCACCGCCTCCCAAGTAACAAGAAATGTCAGTCGTTCCAAAAATGTCACCGATTTTCAAAAACACGCTAGTTAGCAAAATGCATCGTTAAATAAAATCGTAATTACTCCATCTGATCTTCTCCCGACACCGTCAATGGTTCTGAGTCATACATCAGGACAGGTACGATGAGCGACTTACAGAAGTATAGGATATACATTTAAATGGTGCACAATCTGTGTGTTGTTTAGCTCTGAATATATGAACGCCGATAAGTGAACTTGAGTCACATTATACGCAGCATGCGCAAAAGGGTTAATCCGTAGAAACGTGCGCTTTTAATCAGCGCTTAGAATTTCTGAAATATTAATAGCAATGATTAAGTAGTTATGCAATTAAATGCAGAGCATTTTTTTCTCTGAACTAAAATTTACTTATTTTTTCCATACTTTTTTTCTGCTCAATAGGCGTCTAATCGCTGCCAGAGCAAAAAAAATTGTAATTCAATGTGCATACATATGTACATAAATAAGTCTATACGCGCTTGCCTTAATGCATTTTAATCTGCGTTAATTGTGTTGATCAATATAATTAATTGAGCGATGACTGCTACAAATGGAATTTAATAAAATGTACTTTTGCAGTGCTTTGTTTATTCATGCAAAATCTTCTATAATTGGCTCTGATGTGCTTAGCAAATGTTTGTGTTTTTATGCCAACTGCTTGTGTAATTCAAAGGGTGCTTGAAGTGACAGCTGTGATCATTGATTAGTCTCTATTAGCAATAGGGAAGTTGTACTATGGGAATACATTGACACCTACTGGTGGGGAAAAGAGCTCGGA
Organism: Eurosta solidaginis; assembly: GCA_029619165.1. Lineage (NCBI taxonomy): Eukaryota > Metazoa > Arthropoda > Insecta > Diptera > Tephritidae > Eurosta > Eurosta solidaginis. The sequence goes on along the minus strand of JARSSU010048377.1, from coordinate 34,415 downwards.
CCTGGCGATTTTTGTGTGATTCGATTTGAGCACCTTAGCTTTATTTCTATGGTATAAGAAGACATTTTGCCTATACAGATAGTTTGCTGCCCATATTTTTTATTCTCTTGGTGGACTGTATTCCATCGAAGTCCTTAGGAATTAAATGCGGCAAGTCTGACAATGGTGTAAGATCAAGGACGGTTCTTTCGTTGTACAGTTTTTGAATGAGGATCAGAACATTATCAGAAACATTCAACTCCTTCTTGTTTCTCTCATCAAACTTTTTTCATTTTCTTTTTTTCCTGGTCGTTTCTGTGTTAGAGCTTCGATAGTAGACAGTCGTGCTAACGAAGTATGTATCATGCGATGAGCTTTCTTTTCAAGTGATGTGGTGATATAAAAGGGATGCAGTGGTATTTTACCATATTTCGTTTCTTTTAAAGTTTTTATATTATTTTAATGCCAATATTTTCAAATATCCTCCCAAATCCTCCTCAATAGTAAACAGTCGTACGAACGAAGTATCATGCGATGAGCTTTCTTTTCAAGTGATGTGGTGATATAAAAGTGATGTCATGGTGTTTTTACCATATTTCGTTCCTTTTTAAGTTTTTATGTAATTTTGTTGCCAATATTTTCAAACATTCTCCAAAATCCTTGCCCATCACACACATTTAGTGTTATTTGTCGTCCAACTATCGTCTCACTGTACAAACTTCTGTCATTCACCTGCATTTTTAAACGTGATTTTGCATTGCAAAACGCTCAAAATATATATTTAAGTTCGTATTTTACTATGCCAATGGGTTGTACTCTGAATGCGAACACTGCGCGCCATCTTGTAGGACAGACAATAGATGACAAGCGACATCAGCACAAACATTCGAGCAACGAACAGCAGGCGTTTGAGACGTGGTACAACAGTGGCAACGAACTACAATGGCCATGTAATTTGCTGCAAGCATTCAATTTGTTGCCACTCGTTTTGGTAGGTCGTCATCGGTGGCAGTTTATGGTGGCGACGGCGTTGGTCCACGCCCACATTAGTTGCATATTCGCATGTCGCCGCTCCACATTTATTCGGACAATACCAAAATATGAATATATTAGAGGCATACTTTTGTCAATCTAGTTGCAAAAAGATCGACGAGGGTCGTCTGATATTTTGTTTTAAGATGACTTATATTGTTTCGTTGATTTTCCGACAGGGTGGATAAATTATGTATATTGGAACGATTTTCCGTCATCCCTTGTCAAATTTGGTTTCGAGACAAACCGGTTTCAGCGTTGTGCCATCATCAGTGTCGATTTTCGTTCTGATCTATTGTCGTTTGTCCTGTATTTATAGTTCTTGGTACATGAGCAGGTATTGTCACAATTGATGCTTTTGTATATTTAGTTACGTGTATGTGCTCTGTGCTCATTCAGAACCGAGGGTGATTTTTACTGATCGATTTGTGTGGCTGACTGAGGCAGGTAAAAGTGCGTCATTTTAGTCGTTTGACCTTATTTGTGGGTTTGTTGTTTTGTGTTTATTTGTTGTTTTGGTGCGTTAATTGTTTTGTGTTTATTTGTTGTTGTGTGTTTGTCTGTTGTACCTGTGTGATTACTTTGTTTCTTGTAAACAAGTTTTAAAGGCTCGAATATTGTGTCAGAAATTGTGTTTATCTGTTCGTTTATTATTGTAATGTCGAATGTTTTCTGTTTGTAGATTTCCAAGTTTTCAAGTACGTTGAGACGTCGGCCTTTTGCTTGTATGTGAAGAACCTTAACTGTTTTATTGATGTTTGCTATTTTAAGATCCCTTTATCACCACCAGATCAAAGCTGTGTGCACAAAATGATTTATTTTCAATAGAGGGTGCATGTACTGATTCGTAAAGCGTGTGCTACAACTGTTAAAACCACAAAAGGCGCGGATGTCCTTAGTGTATGCAATGCCCATGAATAATTTTCCGTTAGATGGCGCCCTATGTATTTCAGCAGATAGCGTTCTACTCATTCATAAAGCGTATGACATTTTGCAGCTAAGCTACAAAGGAATTCGTTTATTATGCTATATTAATATTGTAAATATTTTTTTTTCTATTATGCGAAATTTTCATGTCCATGTCTGTAAGAGGAAATGAAAAATTGTTTTATAACAACAACTGTAAAATGCAAAATACAAAAATATGTTTAATTCATAAATTCAACAAATAATTGGGAGTGGCTCTTGGGTTTTTGTTGTGATTTTTAGTTTGTTTTTTACTTTAACCTCGCCTCCGCTGAAACATTTTATTGTTCTGAAATATTGCATGAGAATTTTATTTTTTGTTAAAATTTGTTTGCATAAAAAAATTTAACGGTGTGCATCTATTAAGTATGCAAATTTGTGCAGCTATATGAAAATATTTGAGTAGATCACAAACAATATTAAAACAGTCAAGGTTTTCGACTCAAAATATTCTTATATAAAAGACTTATCCTTCCTCTAAAAGTGCTCAAGGAAAAAAATTCTGAGATAGGAGAAACTCTGGGGTTTAGGAGTTGTGTAGCGCAACCCTTTCAAGGGCTTGCCAGAGCAATTACAGCTTCTTCAAACCAATTGCCAACCTCGCCTACTGGCGAACACTGTTTTATTTAGCAGGGAAGCTCCAAGTTCCTCGCGGAAGAAGAGGGTTCAAAGTGGTAATATCAAGGTCATCGGGATTGTTAGGCTATTACCTTAATGGTGATATTTTACGAAACGTACCGTAGGGGACAAATCGATAAAACTCCCCAAAACCTTCGAGGAATCTTCTTGTCCTTACAAGAAGAAGAAGAAGCCAAGCTCGCGGTAGGTGTCCGTCAAGACATCTCTCTGCTACCTCACATAATGCGGATAGGAGTAGTACCTGATCTCTGATTATGGAGTATCGAAAAGAAAGGAAAATGACAAAAAAGGGCCTGCTGTATGTCTGAAAGAGGCTACTTGGCATAGCGATGTCATACATAGTGGTTTCAATAGCTAAAAGAATATTCCCTCCGGGCTTGCAGAGTGTTGGCGAAGTGACAATTCTATGCCAAATATGAATCTGATATGTTCGGTTTCCAGAATCTACAGCTACGAGACCGACTTCCCGCTCTCGCTGAACTTTATTTAACAAGGCCTTCAATGTGAGGCCATTCTCAAGAAGGGACTGCAGGGTAGACATAGTGTGTAAGAAGGGCATGGCGCTCTTTCATTCGACTCCGAAATATTTAAAATACGACTACAGGATGTTAGCGAAGTGACAATATTTTGCCGAATATGAATCCGCTAAGTTTGGTTTCTGGAACCTTCAAAAAATATATATTTAAGTTCGGACACAACGCGCCATCTTGTAGGATAGACAAAAGATGACCAGCGACATCAGCACAAAGATTCGAGCAACGAACAGCAGAAATGGCGCCCGAGTGAGACTTGGAATCAAGTTTCTATTAACACTGACATTGGTGATTTATGACATCGGCAAATTGATTGACCACAGCAAATTGTTTGAGTTAAATATGAGGAAATAATGATTGCTTTAGGACCAAACGTACCAGCAGAAAGTGCCTGTGCATAGAATTGGCGCCCGAGCGTTAATGATGCCTGGTTAATTGTTTAACCACGGCAGCACAGCAACAGAGCAAGTGAGGTGAGGATTTGATCACGTCCAACGTTATAGGTGATCCCACCCCACTTATTTGTGTTACCAAAGCTAAAGAAAAGCAGTAAATTGATAATAAGTAATGGTAGACCTTACATTCAAAGATCGGTCATCGAGTTGCAACTCACTATTTGCGGCACTTCCCCTTTCTAGTGAATGCACACTCTAATTCAAATGTATGTATATGCAATCAGTTACAATTGATTTGTCAAATGAAAATAAGCACGCAATATATTTTTTCCCAAGAAACTAAATTTCCTCAAAAATGAAAAATCAAAAATTTCAAGAAACCATAAACAAAAAAGAACAAATAAATAATAAGAAACGCGTTTCAGCTATTAAACCGCCGGATATTAGAATGATGATACTTAATTCCGTTGAAAATGAAAATCATAATAAAATTGATGACTGACATACTAAATCGATTTGAATTATGGCAACAGAGAAAAACTAAAGCTTAGAAAATAAAAATAAAACAAATAAAAATGTGCATGAATAAAAAAATGTATATTTAATTATTGGTTAAACTGGTAGTGAAGTAAATTACGTAGTAATATAACAAGCAAAATATAAAAAAATTCTATTTGAAATCGGTGAAAATATGCGCGCTTCCGTTGTTGATAGAATTGTCATGAACATTGTATTTTTATTTAATCGGAAATAAATTTTATTGCACTTTTTCTGTGAATATGTAATTGATAAATGGTCAAAGTAGTTATAATGTATAATTTCTAACAAATCTAATTGAAGAAAGAAGAAATTAAAGAAGCTTTAACTTAAATTTTTTTTAATTGTTAAAACATCAGGGAATTAAATATTTTGACAAACGCAACATCAGAACGAGACAAGGGGTAGCTGTTTCAGCAATACCAATTCCACAAGTTAATCTCGTCAAATCCCTGACTACCAGCCGTAGATTTTGAACCAGCACTGATACGATGATCGAACAAAATAGAGGCGAGCAAAGTCAGACTAGACAAAAATCACGTCTTGTTATTGTTCAACTTTTTCTCAATTGCTTTTTGCGGCATACATGAATTTTTTTTCGTATAGAACATACTTTGTGATCTTGCATGTGCCAAAGCTAGGGGTTGTTGTTCTTTACGAAGAGGGCATTTTTTATTATATGATACTTAATTTCGAACAAGAATAACGATAACACTTTAACTGACTTATATAAACTTTAAATAATATTTCATATTAAACTTTGTGCCTTTTTAAATGCTGTAGCAATTTTACTATGAGCTCCCCAATCATAATCAACTTTCTACTTTAATCATAATAGCAGACTTAAGACTTCATACAAGGCAGCAATGATATAAATGTTAAGAAATTTGTTTATAGAAGATTAAGTTCTTTAAAATAATAATGACTAGCAGCAATAAAAATGATCAATAAAAAAATTAAAATAACGATACACTTAACAGATAATCAGATATTCATTTATTTACATATGAACAGTGATGAACATGAAAATGGAACACCACATGAGATGTATGTAAATAGTTGGCAATATTACTTAAGATCTGATTCAGAAACTTGTTTTGCTTTAGGTCTAATACAAATGTTTTATAATTGGATATGTCCAAGACTCTCACTGGTTCCGGTACTACACATAAAGAGACGGTACTACCTACACCTTTTCCAAATGTATTTGAGAAACTGGAAATGAATTTGAGAAAGAAGCAAACTTGCAAATTTGGAAAAGTGGCAAATGAATTTGAGAAAAGGTCAAATGTAATAAAGAAAATGGCAAACGAATATGGCTAAAGGGCAAACGTATTTCGGGCAAATGTATTTGAGAAAAGGGCACTGTATTCGAAAAATGGGAAAATTTTTTTGAGAAATAATTGGGGGTCTGTCACCGTACATCAACGTCATACGACCGGTACTAAGGTATTCAACTTTAGCAATCAGTTGACGTCGCGGGCTGTCACATATCCCGAAGCTAAAATGTTGTACTTTCGACTGGTTGTTTTATAGTGAGCTCCCAAAGCCGCATTAATTTCGGAAAGAAATGAAAAAAAAATAAAATAAAAGATAAAAATTATAATAACATCAAATGAGAACACGATCTGATTTGAGCTGATCCATAATGAAATCAATAAGTCCTTATATCTAAAAAATCGGATTTATGGTTAGTTAGAAAAAGTGGGCTGAGGAAATGCATTGCCAGCCCGATACTTAGCCTACCAATGGGCACATTACTGTTCCAGCTGCCGCGGATTGAATACTTCATAAAAACAAAATACTTGGCGCGATTTACTTTCGAGATGATTTAGGCCCAGCTTTGCTTTTAATTTGCGTCGCGTGGCCCTTTTGCAATTTTGTCCTGCAAATTGGCGGTACGGGACCTATATGTTTTTTGCAGACTAACGGCAGCTGCAAGAGCTCTGTGAAGATGGCACCTACTTGGGCGAGTCATTAAAAAAACCATATCTCATTCGCTTGCCCACCATTTGTCCATGTTTGTCCAGGAAAAATTTTCGTTTGTCCACCTTTTGTTAAAAAGTTATTATCGTGTGTGAAGTTGGCACCTCCATTGCGAGTATTTAAAAAAACTAAATGCCATTCGTTTGTCCAAGTTTGTCCATGAAAAATTTTCGTTTGTCCACCTTTTGGTAAAAAGTTATTTCAAACAAAAAAAACAAAAACAAAAATCGTGTGTGAAGTTGGCACCTCCATTTGCGAGTATTTAAAAAAACTAAATGCCATTCGTTTGTCCAAGTTTGTCCATGAAAAATTTTCGTTTGTCCACCTTTTGTCAAAAAGTTATAACAAAAATATTTTTTTTTCGAAAAAATCCCAAAAATTTTTTGTTTTGTTTTATTGTGCTAAATGGTATGTCCGTCGTATGCCCATCATTTGTCCATGTTTGTCCAGGAAAAATTTTCGTTTGTCCACCTTTTGTTAAAAAGTTATTAAAAAAAAACAATCGTGTGTGAAGTTGGCACCTCCATTTGCGAGTATTTAAAAAACCAAATGCCATTCGTTTGTCCATTGTTTGTCCAAGTTTGTCCATGAAAAATTTTCGTTTGTCCATCTTGTGTCATTTTAGTTGGGGTTTTTTTCGAAAAAAAATTATTTTGTTATAACTTTTTAACAAAAGGTGGACAAACGAAAATTTTTCCTGGACAAACGATGGACAAACGACGGTCATACGATTTAGCACAATAAAACGAAACAAAAAATTGTTGGGGTTTTTTCGAAAAAAATATTTTTGTTATAACTTTTTAACAAAGGTGGACAAACAAATGGCATTTGGTTTTTTTAATTACTTGTAAATGCAGGTGCCAACTTCACACAAGATTTTTGTTTTTGTTTTGAAATAACTTTTTAACAAAAGGTGGACAAACGAAAAATTTCCTGGACAAACATGGACAAACGAATGAGATATGGTTTTTTTAATTATTCGCCCAAGTAGGTGCCAACTTCACAGAGCTAGCTGCAACAAGGCAGAAGAATTTTCACCAAGAAACTTTTTATGGCAGAATACAAACGTTTTTCTAATAGAAAACAATTTTTTCTAAATTTTTGTTGTAGGTTTGTACGCAACTCGAACCCAGTACGTCGGTCGCGCTCTTCATGGAATCCATACATTTAACTATCTCCCTTATTACGAGCTTGAACATCTCCGCAAGTTCAGTGCTCAACAGATTGTGCATGGTTTCCTTCTCCTCTATACATCTGCAGCTGCGACAGTAATCGTAAGATTCGATGCCCATCCTAGCGGAGTGCGTACTATGAAACATTAACCAGGGAGAAACCTTAATATGTACGATATCCCTAACTTATTTAGAAAGGCCAAGCGTGCCTTGATTACTTGCATGTGGGAAGCGATGGCCAGAGTAAAATTGCACTACTTATATTGTTTGTGCTTGAGAGGAATTTCAAAGAGGACATATTGTCGGTCCCATGGAAAATTTACATTTTTCTCTGCTTCGCGTGGGAGAACTAGCACAGTTAATTACTCGCTTGGCAGACTAGAATAGTCCGTTGTTTGCGTGTAAGACTAGCATAATTCAGTTGTTCGTGAAACGTGCTACTTTTCCACGCAAATAACGAACTGTGATAGTTTCCATGCTAATATGAGCCGCGTTAGTCTTCCATGGGAATTTGAAACGTACTAGTCTTCCATGGGCCCGACGATATATACTTACCGATGTATACTTACCGAGCCATTTTCGGAAGGAAAGTGGGCAGTCCTACCCTCCTTTTTAATTTCTATCCAGGTACCCAACTGCCTTAGCATATACTGAAGTGCTGGAAAATTTCTTTGAGAGATCTTCGACATAGCCTGACCTGGCTGTCCGAGAAAATAATCACCCTTTTAACGTCTTGTTCACAAGTGCCAAAGACTTACAGTACAGCGTATTGCTCATATTTTCGCTTGATATATGCTACAACGGTGGAAAAGCGAAAGGAGATCTCTAGTCCCAGGTCATACCATAGTGGTCTGATCCGGTCGATTCCTGCAAATGTCTAATATGACTCCACCAAAATATAGCCGCTCACCAAATTCCATTAGTATAACTTGAAAAACTGAGGGACTAATTTCAGTTGTGTTGTAGCGATAAAAACTCTTTCCGAAGGTTTTGGGGCTTTGCGCTAGACAGCCCTTTGAATCATTTGGGTATTTTAGTCGCCTCTTCCGACAGACATACTTGCGCATGGATATATTCTAAGCCCCATAACCCGCTGGGCGGACTAGTTTGCGTTCAATAAGAAACGCACATGACTAAATCAACTCAGCTCGTTATCCTGATCATTACAGCATAAGTATTCAATGGCAAGTCTATATCTTCTCCTTTGAGCAACTACTTATTGCTAGTATCGGACAAATTTTAATATACTTTTCATTTTCATGAAACTTATAAAAATCTGGTCTTAACATGAGTTTTCAAAACAAGTGTCCTCAGTTACTTAGCCGCAACTGTACAAGCTACTTTGAATTTATGTATTCACAAATAAATCGCTTACTAGTATATCGAATGTAGTGGCTGCATAGCGAATGGTGCATTGAAAGGTGGATTTTTTTACGAAATAAAGAAAGGTACAAAGCTGTGCCACCAACTGACTAACATACGTCGAACGGAGGGACGTTGTACGGCGGCGGATAATGAATGTATGTAGATGTTTTTGTAATCTAGAAGCAAGGAATCGATAGTCAGCAACAAAACAATTCATGTGGCAGTGCAATGAACTAAAAACACAATAAAGCAATAATAAAAAAATAAAACAAGGGACGAACGGTCAGTCAGTCAGTCAGATGGGGATTTGGTCGTGCCATACACTGAGGTAAGGGTAAATGCTGCTAGAGGCTATTTTGCAGCTACTTCATGTTCTGGCTATTCGTTAGACGATTTTCGATTGCTGACTACAAAAACAAAGGTAAAATTAAAAAAAAACAAGTAAGAACGGGACTGTCTTCGGCTGTGCCGAAGACTTCATACCTTTCATGAATGGGGCTGAACAATAATCTTATCCCGTTCGTAATCTCCGAATAATCGGATGTATAAGATAAGAAATATATAGTGAACAGATCTGCATACCTTAACGATTTTTAAGATAAATATAAAATAAAAAACAGGTAGGTACTTTGTGTGAGGATGCAAAGTTTCTGGTTTTTTGTGGTCTGCGTGTAAAAACTATGACTACGAATCACGTATTTCAACAATATATGACGTAAACGTAAATATTTGATGAAATTTGATGAATTTTGAAGCTTCTAGCCGTAAAAAGGGGGCAAAAATTAGAGTTTATATGGGGTATATAATATATATACCACCGATCTCTATGATTTTTTCAGACAACAATATATGCTATATACGTAAGCATTTGGTGAAATTTGAAGCTTCTAGCTGTTAAAATGGGGAAGAAATTGCGCAAAGTTTTCTTATCTAAACAATCGGTTGTATGGGATATATACTATATATACCACCGGTATCTATGATTTTCTCAGACAACAATATATGCTATACACGTAAGCATTTAGTGAAATTTGAACATATCTAAACGATTTTAAGATAAATATAAAATAAAAAATAGGTAGGTAATCTGTGTGAGGATGCAAAGCTTCACGTTTTTTGTGGTCTGCATGTAAAAACTATGACTACGAATCACGTATTTCAAAAATATATGACGTAAACGTAACTATTTGATGAAATTTTGATGAATTTTGAAGCTTCTAGCCGTAAAAAAGGGGCAAAAATGACAGTTTATATGAAGTATATAATATATATACCACCGATCTCTATGATTTTTTCAGACAACAATATATGCTATATACGTAAGCATTTTGTGAAATTTGAAGCTTCTAGCTGTTAAAACGGGGCAGAAATTGCGCAAAGTTTCTTATCTGAACAATCGGTTGTATGAGATATATACTATATATACCACCGATCTCTATGATTTTTTCAGACAACAATATATGCTATATACGTAAGCATCTGGTGAAATTTGAAGCTTCTAGCTGTTAAAATGGGGTAGAAATTGCGAAAAGTTTCTTATCTGAACAATCGGTTGTATGAGATATATACTATATATACAACCGATCTCTATGATTTTTTCAGACAACAATATATGCTATATACGTAAGCAATCGGTGAAATTTGAAGCTTATAGCTGTTAAAATGGGGTAGAAATTGCGAAAAGTTTCTTATCTGAACAATCGGTTGTATGAGATATATACTATATATACAACCGATCTCTATGATTTTTTCAGACAACAATATATGCTATATACGTAAGCAATCGGTGAAATTTGAAGCTTATAGCTGTTAAAATGGGGTAGAAATTGCGAAAAGTTTCTTATCTGAACAATCGGTTGTATGAGATATATACTATATATACAACCGATCTCTATGATTTTTTCAGACAACATATATGCTATATACGTAAGTATTCGGTGAAATTTGAAGCTTCTAGCTGTTAAAATGGGGCTAAAATTTGCCAAAAATATATATATATATATACTATATATATTATACTATATATACCACCATATATATACTATATATACCACCGATCTTTATGATTTTTTCAGACAACAATATATGCTATATACCTAAGCATTCGTTGAAATTTGAAGCCTCTAGCTCTTAAAATGGGGCAGTAATTACGAAAAGTTCCTTATCTGAACAATCGGTTGTGGGGGATATATACTATATATACGACCGATCTCATCAATTTTTTCAGGCAACAATATGTGCAATATACGAAAGTATATGGTGAAGTTTGAAGCTTCAATCTGTTAAATTGGGTAAGATATTACAAAAATCCTCTTTTTCTGAAAAATCGGTTGTATGGAGGATATATGCTATAGTGGTCCGATCCGGTCGGTTCCGACAAATGTCTAATCGGACACCCAAATACACCCGCTCACCAAATTTTATCAAGATATCTCAAAAATTGAGGGACTAGTTTGCATACAAACAGACAGACGGACAGACGGACAGACGGACATGGCTAAATCAACTCAGCTCTTCAACCTGATTATTTCGGTATACTTAATGGTGGGTCTATCTATTTTCCTTTAAGGACTTACAATTTTCGGTTTCGTGACGAAATTAATATACCATTTCATTTTCATGAAAGGTATAAAAATCAAAAGAGAAAAAATCAGGAGCTAATGCGGGAGCCATGGTAATCAAAAGTACATAATTTCGTAAAACCAATGGAACATCATTCGTAGCACAACTGCTAACATTTGAACGTCTTTTATTTTTGGTATTTCATTATTGTTGTTTTCATCTTCTTGCTTTTGTATTTTTTTTTATTGCTTTCGTTTCACTGTCATTTGATTGAGCATGAAAATGAAATGCGAATGTAAAAAGTGATTAATGAACTCATCATCAGGTGAGGAGATGAAATTACGTACACACACACACAGGCAGACAGACTTATGTAAAAAAGACGACTAGCTACGCGCTTTAGTAGAAGCATGAAGAGAGTGAAGCAGTTGAAGAAAAGGAATAAAGATCATAATAAAAATATCTAACCATGAAACCACAGCAGATATGACAGCAGAGCTCTATAGTCTGTAATATTCTATGGTGCTGGCCAAAACCGAGTTAGGTAAACTCACTTTGTCACTGGATGAGTTATAACCAATCACCATATTAAATTCATGGGCGAAGTAGGCGAACATACAACAGGGCGACGAGAATGTGATGTACTAGAGTGAAATATTACAGATGCTCTGTTTCTCACCTGAAGAAACAGTAAAGACAAGCAATGGATTTAAGGAGATCCCATTGCTTTAAGTGGTAGAAATTTTCAGTTTGGTCGTTGAAACAAACTTCTGGTAACACTACGGACTCATTCAGTCTATGTGAGGTCCTCATGGACCGGCCAGTTAAACCTAACCTAAGTGGTAGAAATGCCTTTCATAAAAGGCGACTAAAATCCACAGAACTAAAGGTTTAGGATGTAAAAAAATCATTTCCGGGGCAGTTAATTTAATACTAGAAGATGCAAGAATCGAAGTGTTGCGGATTCAGCGCGACAAAGGACTACACACATCTGTAACACCCTCTAACAGAAATATAATCATGATAACCATAATGAAGAGAGCGCAAAAGCTTCGTAAATCCCCATAGCCTGATTAATTGTCCGCTGACACGATAAGGCTTACTTTTGATGCCAGCTTTGTTTATGTACAACAAGCGCTTAGTGAAAGGACCCTTTTGCGTCGGGGTCACAATGGCGTGGCTAGTTCCTATGGTTAAAGGAAACCCCAATTCTCCCCGACAATGCCGACCATTGTGCATTCTAATGACTGAGGGTGATGGAAAAGTTAAAGAGCCTTTAAGACCAACATCTCACGGTAGCTATAGAAGATGGAAAATAAATTAACATTCTGACTTTCGGAGATAACACTTTACCGAAGTAGAATTGCAGTGTAGTCGAAGAAACGGACACACCTTGTCAACAACTGATGCCGATTAAGCTACAAACCACCCAGTACCTTGAGGGGCGACATGCTCAACGCAAAAGAACGATATTTGAAGGTTCGGTTGTAGCTCCAAAATAAGTATATTCATAGGAGAAATCATTTGCTAGCATGATAACTGGTTCAAGCTCAAGGGGAAGATATGTAAGTAGCTGAGCTTAGATATTGATAGGAGACCTAGGGCTCTGTAATGCTACGTATCATAATCGTTTGAGTGCGCTTATTTCAAACAGCTATTTCGTCGATTGTAAAGCTAATCATAACACCATGGATACGCTCCGTATATGTGAGGTCCTTACTGAGCGGCCAGTTAAACCTAAAGCTAGCATATAGTTCATATTATCCGTTTTCGTACCAAAAGTTACGATAAGTGCACACTCAAGTATCGAAAAAGGTTATGGGATTTTTAAAAGCATAAAGAAGGTCTTACACTCGAGACAGTCTCGTTACTAAGTGCTGATTTACGGAGATGAGGTCCTTACTGATCGTCCAGTAAACTCTAAAGTTTACCATGTAGTTCATGTAGCCCGCTTCTGTACCAGAAGTAATGCTAAGTGCGGGCACAAGTATCGGGAAAGGTACTGTCTAAGTGGGAGACGTTTAAAAGCAGAAACAGAAGTCCTACACTCATAAGAGGCACGCTACTAGAGGAAAGTTAATTCAATTCAAATGGTAGTGACGTGGCTGACCTACGGATATGACCACTTCTATTGCTTTTCACCGCGTTAGGCGGCTCTGTTTAGTCCAATCATGTTTTGGAGACCAATTAACAAACAAGGTGAGTCGACCGAAAGGTGCGACAGATAAGTATAAGAAGGCACTGCACCGAAGCTTATCGAACTCACAACCAGCAAAGGACTACCCATATTCGTAGCAGTCCCTATATCTTCGGGCAGTATTTTGTCGGTTACAACAACAACAACTAGAGCTCCTATTAACTAAACTAAATAGCCCAGAAAATTCTGGAGCTAGCTTTCACAATCTTCTATCCATCTACGCATGCACCACTGCGATTGCAAGCTACACCCCGGCTGTTCTTGTTGAAAGGAAAAAGAAAGATTGTTAGTAAAATACTAAAGAAGTCGCCTATTTTACAGCGGTAAGACTCAATGGTTAAAGCTTCAATCCCGCTGAAACACCGCTCTCAAAAAGATCTGCTACTCTTCCTAAGTTGCTACCTTAGGTTGCCCCTCGCCTATAAAGAGGTGTCCGTATTGTAACGAATTTAGGGCCATTCCGCTTATTTGCAACCTTATACTAACGTTCGAATCACTTAACTGTTGAATAAATAACTCCACTATTCAATAATGCAAAATGGCTTTTATTAAAGTACTTCACAATAACACTTATACTTCGCAACTGATAGCTTGCTTAAATCAAACTGATTGGTCGTGCCTCAACTGTTGCTGCTTTTATACTGTTTGGTTCCTCGTTGGCATATTTCTAGGCGGTTCTGTTTCTAGAATTTACTAGTTAGTTACCAGCTATAAAATTACCAGCTATAACTACGTTTATAGCTTCTCATATGCGCGTGTATATGTGAGTGATACTTGCACAAATTATTGCCTACTTTGGGAGTATCTCAGATATATGCATGTGTTTGTGCGTTGCTCTCCGCTGCTTGTATGGACTTATGTATAGAGATAATGATTGATTTATTGATGTGCATACAAGTCACTGCTTAGTATTGGCTTAGATATGATAGTATCCCTTAGTGTTGCTAATATTCCTCACATTATAAACAAAATGATAAGTTTCGGCTATACATAAAAGGTTCGGTTGATCCGCCAGCGTATCCATGAAGTAATATTAACGACATAAACGATCATTATACGTTTAACGGTTCTCTTTTGACTTACGTAATATTATCACCTGCTGAATTTACCTAACGGGACATGGCTGGGCCTAACCTCAAAATCGACCAAAAAATCACTAGAAATAGACGCTTTTTGAGCCTAGTTGACGCGGGGACTACGCCCATATTGGTAACCAAAACGCATCGGAATACATATGTCACCTTGCCATGTTCAACAGTTTTTTTTTGTTCTTAAACAAACTCAGGTAAAATGCCTCCCTCTCCCCCCAAAATGGCCATCTGTCTGAAAATTGATCTAGGAGGTCCTGTTATATAAACCGTTATAGTTGGGGAATCAATCGAAGCTCACGATATATTTCAGAATGAGCCACCAGTGAATCAGAAGGTTCCCTCTCATTTGGAATTTGATGTACGAATGTGAGCTACGAAAAAAAGGTGCCGAAGGGATAGCATATTAAATAACCGACAGGTTTCTGTTTTGCAAAAAGGCCTTACTCTGACTATTGCTAGGTTACCTACCCGAAATCAATCCTGTTCATGTTTTCAAGTCCGCTGAAATTGATCTCAAACGACACGGTTCCGTAAAATTCTTATAACCGCACATCACTACTACCCGATGCCTTAACACTAAACATCGTATCAGTTAAACTGAACTTTAAGGCCAGACATCATTCCAAATAATGAAATAGTTTTGTAATAAATGCCAATGGCTGTATATGAAATTAAGTGGAAAACAAATTAACATAAAACTAAAATTGCAAGCTAGTAATAATTCCAATAACAAAACCATAATGATTTTATAATAATTTGATACATAACTCTGTCAGCGATGATTAGTGGACATTGATGAATTATTATATAGCATGCGGAGTGATTATGAAATTTTTTGATTAAATAAGTAGTATTGAACATATTACTGTGATACTTTGCTAAGGGAGTAAGAGAATGTCAGCAACGATGCCCCGTCATGCCTCCCCTCAAATTTAGGTTAGAAACAGACCGGTTTTGAGACTGCGCCTTTTTCAGTGTAATTTTTCGTTCAAACGAAACATATCCCTCTTCCATTAGGTTTATATTGTTAACATGTAAAAAATTACCCTGAAGATGGCGCACCACCAAACTCGTTTGCTTCCAAATCAAATTTTACAAGCGATCATGGAAAATCGTTATAATCATTCCATCCTGTCTGAATCTGATGATAACAAAAAGCGTTATGTTTAGGGTGTTCGATGACTCCACTTTTTTTCAAAATCGGTTTCCGAGTTCGATACAGGGATTTGGTATCAAACATTGCAGCTTATGGCATCAGTTTGACTACTTATGATATCCTGTAGCAATGGAGGTAGTACTTAACCGTAGCTGGAGATAGGTTAGGTTAGGTGGTAGCTGCCCTGATAGGCGAAACTCACTTGGACAATATGAAGGTCCGCTGTGATACCACATACAATAATATAATGGTGACGTTGCTATAGCTACTTGCGCAGTAACGATAAATTCCGAATGATACCGATCTCAATCTTGTATAAATCCTCCGGAGATCCAAGTGAGTCGCGACCGAATACTTTCGCCTAGTTTTGGCAAAAGTTGGGCAATTAAGTATAAAGTGATTCAATGCGTCCACCTCATCATCCCCCATGGATTCCCATGTGGTAGTGCCCTGTCAAAACCCCAATGACCATTGATAGGCGAGCTTTTGTGAACCCAATATTTCGGCAGACCTCTTGCCATCTACTTCCCGCCAGAAATATTTTGCTACCCTGCAAGAGGTGATGTCCGCCCAACGTTTGCTGAGCTGACTCGAGGCCCATCTATGCAGGAGCAAACCACAGGTGGCCAGCGGAATCCCGAAATCCCTGCAGCCATCTTCATCGGTTCCCTTACCGTAGTAGCACTGGATAGCATTTCATCCACCGCATCCTTAATCGCAGCAATTTCCGCTTGGAAGACGCTGCAGTGATCAGCCAACTTAAACTTGCGGCTCACATTTAGCCCTTGACAAAAGACCACCCACCCCAACCTTTCCGTCCAACTTCGACCCATCCGTGAACAAGTTATTCGATCCTCTACCCCAGATGAGTCCTCTTCCCCATGCCTCTATCGGAGGAATGACTGGGGTGAAAGTTGTATAGGGAGCAGTTATCGGCATACGAAGTCGAACCTGGTAAGATGGCTATAGTGTCCGAAGTCAGAAAGCCCATAGCCCATATCGCGAAGCCTGAGCAACGACCGGAGGTATCTACGAACCAATTAACATCTTTGTGAATGTCCTCACTGTACATCATTCAAGAACGCGACACATTTTCATTTCAATACGTATTTAGTCCATTTAGCTCCAAATAATAATCCATTCTGCGTACTTTCTATAATCCCACAGATAACTCTTCTTTATTAGGGCTACGAAAAACGAAAAAAGCTAAATATTATTAAAACAGTAGCTGTTGTAAAACGCTTTAAATTATTATCCCAAAATATTGCTTGCTTGTCTTAAGTGCAAATGTATGCATCCATTTGTCTGTATTTTTAATAACGGTACATTCAATACACTCGTAAACTGTGCTATCGAAAGCCAAGTAGAAAAAAGGGAACAAAGTAAGATTTTATTAATTTACGAGCCTTTCGCTGTCAAGAAAAACAAAAAAATATTAAGATATATGACTGTGCATTCATTTGGAGACAAACATGCATACATACATACTGGCACATATGAGCGACACACACAAAAGTCGTTAATAAAATCAGTTATGTAGTTACCTAAAAAAAATATAATTAAAGCAAGAAATCTGTAAGAAATGTGTAGAAAGGGGTTGCGCATGCGCTGTTAACTCCCCAAAACATTGCTACCGGTGTTGAGCAGAAGAATCTGACAATCAAAGTTGTTTTCTTTTGTTAGCGAGTTGCAAAATAGCATGCGTTAATATAGTGAAATTCATGTGAGTGAATGCTTTGGAACAAAGAGGAGATCAGTATCCTAATAAATAGTATCACAGTTGCTGCACCTCTGCTGACCACATCACTTGCTCTTCAGTTTCTTTACCCTGTCGCATCGACACATGAGTCTAAGGTCATGCTGAGTGGAATCTAGTTGCGGAAACGCCCTGTCTGAGAATATTTTTCAAAACATCCTACTCAAGAACTTGTTTCAAGAACACCCCATCCCAGAATTCACCCAGCTTATGTCGAAATGTATTGAATCTATGCTAAGCTAGGGAGTTTTAAACAAACAGGGTGTTATTCAAAAGTTCTGCGGTCGATATGTAAGTTCAGGACTAGATTTAGATTTCTCTGCTTGAAAATGAAATGAAATGTGTAACATCTTTGCTCACGATATGAGGGAATTCGGAATGTAAGCGTAAGTATAGTCTTTGGAAGAGGTATGCGATAGAGCGGAGGAAAGGTTTGTTATAGGCGGTGTTGTCGACAAGGTATGAACGAGTACTGATTAGCGAAGCGTGTAAAAAATTTATCGATTATTATCGAAAATTCATCGATTTTTTAACAAAGAGGATAGACAAAATTTATAGATTTGTTCTCAAAAAGTAGTCATTTGGTTAAATAGATATTATTTATCGAAAACTTATCGATATGTTATCAAAACGATCGATATGTTATGCGAGTATTACTAATTTTTTTAGACATGCTTATCGAGTTGATATGAGAACTTATCGAAATTTGTTATCGAAAAGTGCGTAGAGATTCGATATCAAAGAGCTATCGATTTGTTATCGACAAATTGTACATTTATATGAAAAATTGTTATCGAAAGTTACCGCTTTCTTATTGAGGTGTTATCAATTTGTGGTCGATTTGTTAATGACGAACTAATCGGTTTGTTATAAAACAGACACAGATAAAGTGCCGATATAATATCGATAACACCCGTCGATAACAAGCTGATAAGAAACCAATAAGAAATCGATAATAGCTCGCTATTATAATAAATCAATAGCTTGTCGGTATCTGTTGTTACCGATAGAAGCCGACGAAGCTCTTCGCAAAAAGTCCGAAGTTTACTTTCACCTCTAGGCGGAGCTCTACTTCTCTCTTTCAAGTTTAACTTAAAGCAATTAATTTATTAGCACCATTCATGTATATATTTCCTCATCACTTCACTACTATGTGTACTCGGGCGCCTAATTAAAGATTAAACAAAATCAAAAATTGAAGGGCCTGCTGTGCTGGAAAAAAGGCATTTGGTGAATGTCTAAGAAGGTGTGAATACATGACCACAACCAAGTGTTTGTTTGGGGTTCAAAAGACGTAATGGGTTAGTTAGCACACTCATCTGCTATTCAGCTCCCTTCAATATCCCGGTTCCTAACTAATTCTAAGGCATTTTGTGCTGACTGACTGTCTGAGAACATATCGTCGGGTATGAGTTTAAATCTGCCATAAGTACCATTTTTTCAAAAAATCCTTTTTGATGCCAGTTTGATGGCAGCAGTAGCTAATACACCAACCAGGCATAATAGTTACATCAAATATTGGCTACACACTTCCTATTAATTAGACGTGTTTTCTCTCGGGGCCATTTAAAGACTGAAAGTCTTGATTCTAAAAAATAAGAAAGTAAATACTTGGCGCGATCTACCTCCAAGGAGGTCAAGACTGCGTTTCGCTTCTAATTTGACGTCGTGCTTCTTTAAATTTCCCTACAAAATGGCGGGACGAACGCGACGGAACCTACAGAACCCGCTTAGAACCCTATTTAATTGAAAAAACTTTTTTCTACGTTTTCGACGCTACCACCACACCACGGTAGTCGCTCAAGTCTTGTTCTACAAAAAGAAATAAAATCTTTTACTGGAATTTCGTATTTCTTAATTGTTTCATCGTGTCAATACTGGTCCTGCTCGGCACCAGTTATTGGCTTGAAGTCATGATTCTACAAACAGTAGCTTTCCCAGGAAATAAACACAATTAACTTGAAGACTTTGTTTGGATTATTAAAAGACAGACGCGGTTTGCACAGCTCATTAGCTACGACGTCACTGCGCCTCCGCGCAGTATGATGACGTCTTTATTGCACTTTCTGCTACGACAGTCTAGACTACAAGCAGAGATATTAGCTCTCATATCAATCAGCTTGCCTTATTGCACAAGGTTTTTTTAAACTCTGTTACAAGAAAGTATAGGTATTTTGTAATCACATACGCGGATTTATCTTATGAAGTATGTGCATAAGTATTATGGATGATAAATATCTTAAAAATGACAGAATGACCGCTTTTTAAGGCTGAATGTATTTTTATTCTTGTCTTTCGTTTTTGTACTTTTAAACCCATCTTTTTTCTGCTTCACCGCATATTATGAGAATTTTTTGACGTTTATGACTGTTACAATTTTTCGGTATTCATTCCAAAATGTAAAGAAGATTACTTTGTGTTTTTCTTTCTATACAAACATAAATATTAACATATTTTTTGGATCTTGTAGTATCTACTGATAATATAAAAACCGAAAACAGATTACAAGTCAAATACAACTGAAACCTGAAAATTCCACGCAGCCGTTGAGTAGCGTACTTGTGGACGACGGTGTGCTGTTTTACAGATTTAGTCACTGAAAAAGTCGAAATATCTTGAATTCTCTAAATCTGTACTAAGTTCCAAGTATTGCTTTCTAAACTCGCTATTAAGTCGAACCTTTTGAGTGCGTTCATATAAAAGGAATTCATATCAGCGAAGAATTCGGACGCTGGCATTTGCCGTAACAGATCAATCATCATTTACACATGATAACATTGCAAGGCAACAGAGAGATACTCACAATCAGCGAAGTAGTATTCACATATACAGAACGCATATGGCTACAAACTACAAATATACATGTACACAGGGATTCAAGGGGTTGTGTAGCGCAATATATAGCTCTCCAACCCAATTGTCAACCTCACCTTCGAGCGGCGAATCCGTTCACTAAGAGACGAGGCTCTGGCGACCCCAAGCTCCTCATGGAACTTGGGGTGGGGAGGGAGGGATGGCCTGAAGGTTTAATGTGGCCATATAATCGTTCCCGAGATGGTCGGGCCAGCCACCTTAATGGATGCTGTGTTACCGGAGCGTACTCGGCATCTGTGATCCTGACAAAGGACACCAGCACATCGATAACACTCCCCAAAGCCTTCGGGGAGCTAACCAATCGCTTACAACAACAACAACACAACAACAACAACATACATGTACACTATATGGCTGACAAACCAAGCATGAGTTCACGAAATTTGATAGCGTTACGGAGAAATGGAGTTTCGTGAACGAGAAACACCGAGATGAGAAGGTAGTCCGAGGAGAGGGAGTAGGCAGTGTACGAGAAGAGTATTATTCTTACAATTAAGAGTATTGTAGAGTTATTAGGAGTATGTATAAAGAGAGTGATAATAAAAAGCAGCTGGCCGGCAAGCTCAGCGCAAGAGCTGATCACAGCCAGTTGATTTAAAACACACATAGTAGTTGTGAAGTGAAGTGTAGTGTAAGACGTATTATTGTGAAGCGTGCAAGTAGAAGTTACTCTCAAAGTAGTCTAATATAAAGATATAAAGACCATGTTTGCATTGCTGAATATTGTGGAAATGTAGTCGTTAGTTAGGGTTATTTTTTAGCAACAATTGTAGCGTATTATATTTTCTATTCCGAAAGTTATAAGTTTAAGCAGAAGCTGTTTGGAATGAGCGGGCAGTACATGAGCCTAGGCGGGTGGGCGTTTCCCTCTAAATTCGTTACAATAGAAAAGCTTTACAAGCCTAATGTTTCGTCTCGCATTTGCGGCTAGTAGTAAGCTTTCAACCTTTCCTCTAGTAGAGCGATGAATGTATGAATCATGTGCTGCTGATATTGATCATGACGTTTGAATGTGTGAACATGAATACATTCGCATCCGTTTCAATCAGTTATCAGGACCTATGGTCGTGTTGTAGCCATTTGTGTCATTTTTGGGTAAGCCATTATGTGAAGTGGTCATAACGTACAATTGACCTTTTGGCCGCCCGCTGGCATTGGCTCTTGGCTATGGTAACATCCGGATATCGAAATTTTTCCTGTCGCTTTTTCGGTTATATTCCAAGCTCTGTGAAGTTGGCACCTACTTTGGTCGAATAATTAAAAAAACCATATCTCATTCGTCTTTGATCCACCGACCCTCCCCTTTTTGTCAATGTTTGTCCAGGAAAAAATTTCGTCCTGTTGTCCACCTTTTGGTATTGTATTTTTAAATTTATTTAAATAAAAGTTTATTTCAAAAAAAAAAAAAAAATCCCGTGTGTTTTTGTCTTTCTGTTCGTATTTTTGTATGTTTGTTCTCTGTCCTTGTCTTGTTGTTGTAGTTTTTTTTAGTTTTATCCTTGTGTGAAGTTGGCCAACCTCCATTTGCGAGTATTTAAAAAAACTAAATGCCGTTCGTTTGTCCATCGTTGTCCACGTTTTGTCCAGGAAAAATTTTCGTTTGTCCACCTTTTGTTAAATTTTTTGGTTTCGCTTTATTGTGCTAAATCGTATGTCCGTCGTTTGCCCGTCGTTTGTCCATGTTTGTTCAGGAGAAAGTTTCGTTTGTCCACCTTTTGTTAAAGTTATTCAAAAAAACAAAAATCGTGTGTGAAGTTGCACCTCCATTTACGAGCAATTAAAAAACCAAATGCCATTCGTTTGTCCATCGTTTGTCCCATGTTTTGTCCATGTTTGTTCAGAGAAATTTTCGTTTGTCCACCTTTTGTTAAAAAGTTATTTCAAAAAACAAAATCGTGTGTGAGTTGGCACCTCCATTTACGAGCAATTAAAAACCAAATACCATTCGTTTGTCCATCGTTTGTCCACGTTTGTCAGAAAAATTTTCGTTTGTCCACCTTTTTGTATAAAGTTATAACAAAAACATTTTTTTTTTTCGAAAAAAACCCAAAAAATTTTTGTTTCGCTTTATTTGCTAAATCGTATGTCCGTCGTTTCCCATCGTTTGTCCAGGAGAAATTTTCGTCTCAAACGAAAATTTTTCCTGGACAAACGTGGACAAACGATGGACAAACGAATGGCATTTGGTTTTTTAATTGCTCGTAAATGGAGGTGCCAACTTCACACACGATTTTGTTTTTGAAATAACTTTTTAACAAAGGTGGACAAACGAAAATGTTTCCGGACAAAACATGGACAAACGAGGGCCAAACGAACGGACATACGATTTAGCACAATAATAAAGCGAGGTAACAAAAAATTTTGTTGTGGGTTTTTTTTCGGAAATAAATGACCACCAAAAAAAAAAAACAAGAAAAAAAAAAAAAAGTAACAAGAAAAAAAAAAAAAACATGAAGATTGTAAAAAAAAGATAAAGGGAGAAAGAAATAAGTAAAAAATTAAGAAAAAAATTTGAGATATAAAAGATAAAAAAATAAAATATATAAAATTGATAAAAAATAAAAGGTGGTTTTTTGGTTATAACTTTGTTTTTTTTTTTGGTGTTGTTTGTATGGTTTTTTGTTTTTATAACTTTTATACAAGGTAGAAGTTGTGTTGTGACAAAACGAAAAATTGTTTCGCTGGACAAAACAATACTAGGACAAAAAACGATGGACAAAATACGTAGATGTAGATATGGTTTTTTTATATTTATCGACAAGTTAGGTTGCCAACTTTCACAGAGCTTTATATCTTTTTCACCCAAATAAAAGTAAAAAAAGTATCCTGTGCTGTACGCTTAGTCAAGCTTTCGTGAAAAGCTACAAATGCTTGTTTTGTCACATGCCAGTGCCAAAAAGCAAACGAAGAACTGTATATAAAGTGGCGATTTGCAACTCTATTTCTAAGATCACACATCCATACGAATATGTATGCCGTCTATGGTTACTATCACAATTTTTATGTTGAGTGCGCATGCGTAGTTTTGCTGTCGTTGCCTTGTTGAATCTGTTTAAATTTGGTTTCCCTGCAATGAGCGCACTAATCGACTAATGAGCTGATACCAAAAATATGGATTCTTACTTACATATTACACATTCTTACCTACCATAGCTTAGACTCTAAGCTATGGTAGGTAAGCCTTAGAGCTTAAGTTGCTAGATTACACACATTGCTACTTGATTAAAAAAAAAATAAAAAAAATATAACTTAATGCACTTTTGCTGTCATTTCTTCTCACTTTTAATATAGACAGCACTAATGCTGTATTTTGATAATAAAAATCTTAACCAAAAAAAAACAAGTAAGGAAGGTTAATTCGGGTGTAACCGAACATTACATACTCAATTGAGAGCTATGTGACAACATAAGGGAAAATAACCTGTAGGGCAAATGAACCGAGGGAAACCCTGGAATGTTTTGTATGACATGTGTATCAAATGAAGGCATTAAAGGTATTTTATGAGGGAGTGGGCCATAGTTCTATAGGTGGACGCCATTTAGGGATATCGCCATAAGGTGGATCAGGGTAGACTCTAGAATTTCTTTGTACGATATGGGTATCAAATGAAAGGTGTTAATGAGTATTTTAAAAGGAGTAATCCTTAGTTCCATAGGTGGACGCCGTTTCGAGATATCTCCATAA
Source organism: Eurosta solidaginis (assembly GCA_029619165.1). Lineage (NCBI taxonomy): Eukaryota > Metazoa > Arthropoda > Insecta > Diptera > Tephritidae > Eurosta > Eurosta solidaginis. The sequence continues at coordinate 10,490 of JARSSU010048377.1, read as the reverse complement.
AGGTGTACCAGGGGTGACCTAGAATTTGTTTGTACAATATGGTATCAAAAAAAAAGGTGCCAGGGGTGACTCTAGAATGCGTTTGTAAATATGGTATCAAACGAAAGGTGTTAATGAGTATTTTAAAGGTTAGTGGGCTTAGTTCTATAGGTGACGCCGTTTCGAAATACCGCCATAAAGGGGGACCAGGGGTGACTCTAGAATGTGTTTGTCGATATGGTATCAAGTTAAAGGTATAATGAGGGTTTTAAAAGGGAGTGGTAGTATTGTATAGTGTGGTCGCCTTCGAGATATCGCCATAAAGGTGGACCAGGGGTGACTGTAGAATACGTTTGTAATATAGGGTATCAAAATGAAAGGTGTTAATGAGTATTTTAAAAGGGCGTGGGGCTAGTTCTATAGGTGGACGCCTTCAAGATATCGCCATAAAGGTGGACCAGGGGTGACTCTAGAATGTGTTTGTACGTGATGTTGGTATCAAATTAAAGGATAATGAGAGTTTGAAAGGGAGTGGTGGTAGTTGTATATGTGAAGGCGTTTTCCAGATATCGACCAAAAGTGGACCAGGGTCGACCCAGAATATCATCTGTTGGATACCGATAATTTATTTATATATGAATACCTGCAGATTTCAAGGGTTTTTTATTTCGCCCTGCAGGGACTTTTTCATTTTCTTCTACTTAATATGGTAGGTGTCGCAACCATTTTACAAGCTTTTTCTAAAGTATATTTCGCGTCAATAAACCAATCAATTACCATGTTTCATCCCTTTTTTCGTATTTGGTATAGAATTATGGCATTTTTTTCATTTTTCGTAATTTTCGATATCGAAAAAGTGGGCGTGGTCATAGTCGGATTTCGTTCATTTTTTATACCAAGATAAAGTGCGTTCAGATAAGTACGTGAACTAAGTTCAGTAAATATATGCCGATTTTTGCTGTAGTTACGTGTTAACGGCCATGCGGAAGGACAGACGGAGACTGTGTATAAAAACTGGCCGTGGCTTCAAACCGATTGGCCATTTCACAGAAAAACAGTTAACGTCACAAAATCTATGCCCCTACCAAATTTCAAAAGGATTGTAAATTTTGTTCGACTTATGGCATTAAAAGTATCCTAGACAAATAAATGAAAAAGGGCGGAGCCACGCCCATTTTGAAATTCTTTTATTTTTGTATTTTGTTGCAACCATATCATACTGGAGTTGAATGTGACATAATTTACTTATATACTGTAAAGATATTAAATTTTTGTGTTTAAATTTTACTTAAAAAAAATTTTTTTAAAAGAGGGGCGGGTCCTTCTCCTATTTGCTAATTTTTTTAACCGTACATGTAGATAAGGAGTAACGTCCGCCAAATTTCATCATGATATCTTCAACGACTGCCAAATTACAGCTTGCAAAAGTTTTAAAATTGCCTTCTTTTAAAGTGGGCGGTGCACACCCATTGTCACAATTTTACTAATTTTCTATTCTGCGTCATAAGTTCAACTCACCTACCAAATTTCATCGCTTTATCTGGTCTTTGGTAATGAATTATTGCACTTTTTCGGTTTTTTTCGAAATTTTCGATATCGAAAAAGTGGCGTGGGTTATAGTCCGATAACGTTCATTTTAAAAGCGATCTGAGATGAGTGCTCAGGAACCTACATTCATCAAGATACCTCAAAATTACTCAAGTTATCGTGTTAACGGACGGACGGACGGACATGGCTCAATCAAATTTTTTCGATCCTGATGATTTTTGAATATGAAGTCTTAATCTATCTCGATTCCTTTATACCTGTACAACCAACCGTTATCCAATCAACTTAATATACTCTGTGAGCTTCTGCTCAAATGAGTATAAAAAAAAATCAAGAAAGCACAAACAAAATATGCAGCAGTTGAAATCGAGCTTAGGTTTTGTTGTGCTCAACCAAGCTTATCTAGTTCCACATAAAATTTAAGTGCATCATCACAAAACCAATTTATTCATCTATAATTGTCAGCTTGAGTTTACGGTAAAGGTTATATAATTACTTTATTGCTTAGATTTTCAATAGGGAGTGGTAGATATTGAATAGACGAGAAAACAGACTTCGTTAGCTCTAAATGGTAACATCTGTATGTACATATGTAGGCTATGGGTATATAAGTATGTGTTGAAGTATCTAATGAGGCGTTGCATAAATCAATGGAGTAAAATGCAATATGGAGAAAAAACAACACAACGACACTTACAATTTTAACATCTCAAAAAAGCTGAATAAGGACGGGAGGTAAGATAAAGATAACTACGAAATAATTGTAAATGGAAAAAGAAATTGATTGTATCGAGGGCATTGAAGGCGTTTCCTGCTCAGGAGAAAAGTTCATAATTTTCTAATTAAAATTTGGTATGAAGACAAGCAAATTTAAATGTGATAGGAATCTATAGAAAAATTTCGATGTGGCACCAAATTTATAACGTTTATGATTAAGGTTATGGTAATAGTAACCTTACGTGGAGAATTACGGTCAGGTTTGATGCTGTGATTGTAGTACGGATGCGGTTTCGCTTTAATTAGGTTTTTTCTTTTGGTTTTGTGGTGTGGAGGGAGGAATGCCTTTATGCACTGGACCGGTATGTTTTAAGCCCCACTTCGATACTCTCCGAATATAAGACTCCATTCTGCCCTTAAGGGCTATCCACTAAAACCATAACCGCGTTTCCCGTACCTGGTAACGCATTAGCTTTACTTCTAATAAGGCGCAACTACGTGAGCTCATGGCTGCTCTCACGCTAATGGTCTAGGCGTCATCTCCTTTGTTGGAGAAGTAAATCTCTGCGCCGCGTATCCCATCTGGCCAATTATTGATGACACTGCCGGGGTGAATAGGTCGCACAAGTATCTCAGTCACCTCTGTTTCACTGTTTGCTATGCGCATCGAAGACCTCGTGGCGTATACGATGTGGCTAATTTTCACAGTATAGAGCGAGTTCGATGTTTTCAACCTTAGCCCATTCTGTGATGAGTATATGCGGAACTAGCTGTGTCAGGATAAAGGTCGGAACTCTCCCGCCGTGGGTTACGCTGCTCAACCAGGCATTCAATGCAAAAATTAATTCCCTTGTCCGTCGTTCCTCACGTGGCTGTTGCTCGCATTGTGTGCTTGCCAACGTCAAATCATATTTGTATTCTCTCGCCGTGTATGGCTAATAGCAGCGAGACTAGGGGCTCCGAATCGCTGTCTGTGTGGATTACTTTTGATACTGCTCAGCGAGAAGACTTCGAGTACGGTTTGTCGTTGCTCGCAACGACCAGGACAGTTCTTCGAGCCGTGTATGTCCGATGGGATAAGCTCGAAGCTCTGTAAGCGTCCCTCTGCGTTGGACTGTGTAAGGTTGGTCAGTGCTTCCACGTATTCAATGCAGCCTCCCAGATGTCTGCATGCTGCGTTATTAGCATAGGGCTGCAGCAAGCAGGCCCGCCTTGTACACCGGCTTTCGATCCGCCAGGAGGCAAGCTTACTGTCAAGCACTTGTGACGGCCGTGTTCTATTTGCGTATAGTGCCCAAACATTCATGAGTGCGTGATAGTGGAAAACTCGTCCTGTCTTTTTGATGATGATGACGATCTGTCCGGTTTCGTTGTGGCTAGCCGAATACCGGATTATGCGATCACCCTACTACAGTGCACAAAGCACAGTGGTTTAGTTTGTCAGTTGTGCCACAGCTCTGCTGCTGCGTGCTGATATCACAGCTGCATGTCGTCGTGCGAGAAGAAAGCCACGACGAGACGATAGAGCTGCCCAAACAGTACTCGATAATAAGATATCGATACATCGATACGCAGGCTACGAGGTGCGGTATTGTCTGATGTATGTCTAATAATAGTCCGAGTAATTATATCCATTTCTTATATCCGTTTTTCCTGAGCGGACCAGAATTGACCAGAGCTTCTAAAACTTGGTAAGAACAAATAAAGACATGTAATAAATGAAAATTACATACATTATGTCAGATTTATGTTATTTTAAATGAATACGTCTAACGAGTTGTGGCTGCTGAATATTGAGAAATTCTTGCAAAGTTCTATGTTGAAAGTACGTCTCTCTATTGTTTCTTCTTGAGTACATGCTGTATTCGCTATATGTAGATAGTACACAGCAACAGAAAACATCATATGAGTTTGAGACGAAATTGTGTTGGCAAGAAAGCTGCGAAGTACAAAGTCAGCGATGTTGGACCCATGTTATGGACCAAATACTGAGTAATGGGCCCCTGTAGCCACTAGTGTTGCCATGGTGATACAACTAGTGGTAATTACGTCCAATTGGTTTGCACCATCTAAGACCCGATCGCATACACTGCAAATTAGATTCACAGAGCTCGCCAACTAAGACTTAATTTCGTATCGAGATAAAACTATATGACGATCCATGCAGCGTAAAAGCTTTTGCAGCACTCCTACTGCGAGTTTGCCACCGCAAAACGTAATCGACACATTTTGTCCCATGTAGTGATGCCAAAGGTTGTCGTAATGTTTTGTATATACCCCCGTCGAGTATGCCGATGATCGATACTTGTGCAGCTGGTGACGAGGAAGGTGCTTCTGGCATGTCCAATCGACGAAAAGATGTGTGCTGAAGTAATAGTATGCCAGGAGATCGGGACCGTTTTAGTACCGACCCTTCTTTGTCCATGTAATTTATCCGTGAAACAAAAAAATTTGCCGTGGCCATATTTTAGAAAATACAGGGTGGCACGCCAACTTCACGTGAAGTTAGCGTGCCACCCTCAGAAATCCACCTTAGAGACCAGCTAGGAAAATAATTCTTGCACATGAATTTGCCGTAATTTGCCGTAGATTAGTGGCATATTTTATAAATTTGAAAAAAAAATTTCAAATTTTTTTTATGGTGCACCGCCAACTTCACGTGAAGTTAGCGTGCCACTTTTCGAAAACAACCTTAGACACCAGTTAGGAAAATAATTCTTGCACGTGAATTTGCCGTAAATTTGCCGTGAATTATCCGTGAAACAAAAAAATTTGCCGCTGCTATGTTTTAGAAAATACAGGGTGGCACGCCAACTTCACGTGAAGTTAGCGTGCCACCCTCAGAAAACCACCTTAGAGGCCAGCCAGGAAAATAATTCTTGCACACGAATTTGCCGTAAATTTGCCGTAGATTAGTGGCATATTTTATAAATTTGAAAAAAAAATTTCAAATTTTTTTTATGGTGCACCGCCAACTTCACGTGAAGTTAGCGTGCCACCCTCAGAAAACCACCTTAGAGGCCAGCTAGGAAATAATTCTTGCACACGAAATTTGCCGTAAATTTGCCGTAGATTAGTGGCATATTTTATAAATTTGAAAAAAAAATTCAAATTTTTTTTATGGTGCACCGCCAACTTCACGTGAAGTTAGCGTGCCACCCTCAGAAAACCACCTTAGAGGCCAGCCAGGAAAATAATTCTTGCACACGAATTTGGCGTAAATTTGCCGTAGATTAGTGGCATATTTATAAATTTAAAAAAAAATTTCAAATTTTTTTTATGGTGCACCGCCAACTTCACGTGAAGTTAGCGTGCCACCCTCAGAAAACCACCTTAGAGACCAGCCAGGAAAATAATTCTTGCACACGAATTTGCCGTAAATTTGCCGTAGATAAGTGGCATATTTTATAAATTCGAAAAAAAAATTCAAATTTTTTTTATGGTGCACCACCAACTTCACGTGAAGTTAGCGTGCCACCCTCAAGAAAACCACCTTAGAGGCCAGCTAGGAAAAAATTTCTTGCACACAAATTTGCCGTAGATAAGTGGCATATTTTATAAATTCGAAAATGAAAATTCAAATTTTTTTTTATGGTGCACCGCCAACTTCACGTGAAGTTAGCGTGCCACCCTCAGAAACACACCTTAGAGGCCAGCTAGGAAAATAATTCTTGCACACGAATTTGCCGTAAATTTGCCGTGGATAAGTGCATATTTATAAATTCGAAAAAAAAATTTACAATGTTTTTTTTATGGTGCACCGCCAACTTCACGTGAAGTTAGCGTGCCACCCTCAGAAAACCACCTTACTGGCCAGCTAGGAAAATAATTCTTGCACACGAATTTGCCGTAAATTTGCCGTGGATAAGTGGCATATTTTATAAATTCGAAAAAAAAATTTCAAATTTTTTTATGGTGCACCGCCAACTTCACGTGAAGTTAGCGTGCCACCCTCAGAAAACCACCTTAGATGGCACAAGCTAGGAAAATAATTCTTGCACACGAATTTGCCGTAAATTTGCCGTAGATAAGTGGCATATTTTATAAATTCGAAAAAGAAAATTCAAATTTTTTTTATGGTGCACCGCCAACTTCACGTGAAGTTAGCGTGCCACCCTCAGAAAACCACCTTAGCTGGCCAGCTAGGAAAAAATTCTTGCACACGAATTTGCCGTAAATTTGCCGTAGATAAGTGGCATATTTTATAAATTCGAAAAAGAAAATTCAAATTTTTTTATGGTGCACCGTATGGTAAGTGGCATCTATATATATAAAAATGAATTGCTGTTCGTTAGTCTCGCTAAAACTCGAGAACGGCTGAACGGATTTATCTTATCTTGGTCTTGAATTATTCGTGGAGGTCTATGGAAGGTTTAAAAGGTGAGAAAAATTCGAATACTTGCCGGGAAAATACTCAAAACAGCATATTTCCTCGAGATATAGGCCAAAACGTGGACCCGGTACCCCTAGGGTGTGTTTATAGAATATGGATATCAAATAAAAGCTGTTGATGAGTGCTTTAGTAGAGGGTAATTTTCATACCCCTGGGTGACTAGAGTCTCGAGATATAGGCCAAAACGTGGACCCGGGTACCAATAGGGTGTGTTTATAGAATATGGATATCAAATAAAAGCTGTTGGTGAGTGCTTTAGTAGAGGGTAATTTTCATACCCCTGGGTGACTAGGGTCCCGAGATATAGGCCAAAACGTGGACCCGGGTACCCCTAGAATATGCATATCAAATGAAAGCTCTTGATGAGTGCTTTAGTAGAGGGTAATTTTCATACCCCTGGGTGACTCGGGTCTCGAGATATAGGCCAAAACGTGGACCTGGGTACCCCTAGAATGTGTGTATAGAATATGGCTATCAGATGAAAGCTGTTGACGAGTGCTTTAGTAGGGGGTAATTTTCATACCCCTGGGTGACTAGGGTCTCGAGCTATAGGCCAAAAAGTGGACCCGGGTACCCCTAGAATCTGTTTATAGAATATTGATATCAGATTAAAGCTGTTGATGAGTGCTTTAGTAGAGGGTAATTCTCATACCCCTGGGTAACTAGGGTCTCGAGATATAGGCCAAAACGTGGACCCCGGGTACCCCTAGAATGTGTTTATAGAATGTGGATATCAAATGTAAGCTGTTGATGAGTGCTTTATTAGAGGGTAATTTTCATACCCCTGGGTGACTATGGTCTCGGGATATAGGCCAAAATGTGGTCAGACGGAAAAAGCTTATTAAAATGTATGCAGATTGGCCAAATTTAGGGCAGGACAACGTCTGCCGGATCTTCTAGTATTTTATAAAAATATATAGGCGCATAGTCAAAATAAAATAGGTTTTAAATTTAGTTACAGCTTTTTGATTAATTTTCTATGAGCTATCTGTCAAAAAATCTGCAGCTAAATATAAAATCTATTTTATTTTGACTATGACTATGCGCCATAGTCTTTGCATGTTCCTTCATAAACCATTCCAATAATGCCGCTTAAAATATGAGTTACATATGTACATCTGAGCAGCAACTTTATGATGACCTGTGCATCACTTACGAAAGATTTTGTATTTGAGTTAGGTAGAAAGCTATGCAAATTTTCTGCATTATGCCTGATATGGTTTCTATGCTCAAAAGAGTGTGTCAGGATGGAGCATCCGTAACGCGGGAAACACCCATACGCAAAGATAAATAGATGAAAAACAGTAGCGATCCTTTTCATCTTTTGATGCAACAGTTAAGGGTAAAAAACGCTGATGCCAATGTCTAGTATTATACATTTGTACAAATATTATACAGACACAAAAAACGCCTGCGGTAGCGACACATAGTGGAATAGCCACTATGGCGCCGTCTATCTGTATTCTACAAACGTCTGTCTGTTTTGTAATGTATATGCATATGTTCGTACAGAGTCCTTGGAATGTGTGGTAATTCCCACGCAGTTGACAAGAGCTGAACAGCCTTTGGTGCAAGTATTAAGACCATAAAAAACAGACGCCGACGCCGCGGAGCGCCGCCTGGGTTATGTTGTTGAAATGTTTGTGAGTTGTATTAATACAGTGGTCACCAAAATGAAAACTGTGGCTGTGTGAGTAAAACTAAAATCATCTTATTGGTAAGTGGTTAGTTGTTGATGAAAAAATCAATGAGGTAGAACATATGCACGAATGTTTGTTAACACACAAAAATTAATTCGTAAATATGCCATACAAATACTACTTTATTATTTACAACAAAATAAATTGTTAACATTAAACCATGAAAACATTCTGCGCATGAGCGTTTGTTTGCAAAACTACTTTTTCGCAAATGCGCAAATAATAGCATCATCCGATGTTGCTACTCTGCTTGTCAGAACAGAAGTAGTCCCAAAAACTTTAATTTTCTGGGAAAACGCAAACGAAGTTTATATTTTCCATAGTTTTATTATAAAACTAAGCCTGGCGACAGCGATAGCGATCATTTTTGTCTCTTAAAGTACACTGTTATACGTTCTCATAATCTCATCAGCCGTTTATTTAGGTATCATAAAATCTCGAAATATGAAAAATTTTGTGTGTAAACCACAAGATGTCTGAAATCATCTTTTAAAACTTTTGCTGTTTTAGAAGGATTCATAATTTTTTGAAAAATTTAAGTAACATAGAATTATTAAACTATTCTATTTTACGTTATTTGCGCCATTAATTGTCCTCAGTGTATAATAGAAGGGATGTTTTCCTGCCAAACTGGTCTGCGAAAATCCATTAGATTCAGCAGCGGTAGCCAATCAGCAAACATTACATATTTATACTCAGTTGAGCAGAGCTCACAGAGTATATTAACTTTGATTGGATAACGGTTGGTTGTACAGGTATAAAGGAATCGAGATAGATATAGACTTCCATATATCAAAATCATCAGTATCGAAAAAAAATCGATGAGCCATGTCCGTCCGTCCGTCCGTCCTGTCCGTTAACACGATAACTTGATATAATTTTCGAGGTATCTTGATGAAATTTGGTATGTAGGTTCCGGTACTCATCTCAGATCGCTATTTAAAATGAACGATATCGGACATAAACCACGCCCACTTTTTCGAAAATTTCGAAAAATCGAAAAAGTGCGATAATTCATTACCAAATATGGATTAAGCGATGAAACTTGGTAGGTGGTTGAACTATGACGCAGAATAGAAAACTAGTAAAACTTTGGACAATGGGCGTGGCACCGCCCACTTTTAAAAGAAGGTAATTTAGAAGTTTTGTAGCTGTAATTTGGCAGTCGTTGAAGATATCATGATGAAATTTGGCAGGAACGTTACTCTTATTACTATATGTCTGCTTATAAAAATTAGCAAAATCGGAGAACGACCACGCCCACTTTTAAAAAAATTTTTTTAATTCAAATTTTAAAGAAAAGTTAATATTTTACAGTATATAAGTAAATTATGTCATTCAACTCCAGTAATGATATGGTGCAACAAAATACAAAAATAAAAGAAATTTCAAATGGGCGTGGCTCCGCTCTTTTTCATTTAATTTGTCTAGGATACTTTTAATGCCATAAGTCGAACAAAAATTTACCAATCCTTGTGAAATTTGGTAGAGGCTTAGATTCTAGGACGATAACTGTTTTCTGTGAAAAAGGGCGAAATCGGTTGAAGCCACGCCAGTTTTTATACACAGTCGACCGTCTGTCCTTCGCTCGGCCGTTAAAACGATAACTTGAGCAAAAATCGATATATCTTTACTAACTCGTTCACGAACTTATCTGAACTCACTTTGTATGGTGTAAAAAATGGCCGAAATCCGACTATGACCACGCCCCACTTTTTCGATATCGAAAATTACGAAAAATGAAAACAATGCCATAATTATATACCAAATACGAAAAAAGGGATGAAACATGGTAATTGATTGGTCTATTGGCGCGAAAATATAACTTTAGAAAAAACTTTGTAAAATGGTGTGACACCTACCATATTAAGTAGGCAAATTTACGGCAAATTCGTGTGCAAGAATATTTTCCTAGCTGGCTACTAAGGTGCTTTTCTGAAGGTGGCACGCGAAATTCACGTGAAGGTGGCGGTGCACCATAAAAAAATATGAATTTTTTCGAATATATAAAATATGCCACTTATCTACGGCAAATTATGTGCAAGAATTATTTTCTTAGCTGGCCACTAAGGTGGTTTTTGAGGGTGGCACGCTAACTTCACGTGAAGTTGGCGGTGCACCATAAAAAAATTGAATTTTTTTTTCAAATTTAT
>JARSSU010048376.1:0-11461 GCA_029619165.1 Eurosta solidaginis | reverse complement strand
ATTTATCGATTTTTTATCAAAATTGTATAGTTTTCTATCAAAAATTAATGGATATGTTGTAATTACTATCGCAAAATTATGGATATATTATCACAAACTTATGATTTGTTACAGAAAAGTTATCGATTTGTTATCAAAAGGTTAAAGATTTGTTGTAGAAAAGTTATCGATTTCTAGTCGGAGAGTTAAAAATTTGTTATGGGTTATCGACTTTTGGCTAGCGATAAAACTTTAATATAAAATCGATGACACATCTGTAACCCATCCTTAACAAGCCAAAGACTCATCGATAAGAAACGACAACTAACAGTACCTGTTTCGTATCGGTTGTCACCGATAGAAGCGACGAAATTCTCTCAAAGAGCTCGACATTATTGATTTCAGACAAAGTTTCCTCTTTTCGAATTAACCCTTGCGGAGATAATTTTATCCGTCGTGAACATTTTCAGTAAGTGCCCGTCGGTAGCACATCCCTCCAAACAGGATATTTCTGATTATCCCTCGATAAAAGCTTACGTTGATCTTGGTACGTCCGAGGATGCAAGAGGTTTTTTTGGACAAAATAGATGCAATAATTATATAATTGTTGTGATAATTATAATTAATATATATTATTGTTAAGATTAAATAAATTATCCTATACCTTCGCAAGTGCTGTTTTTGCTGTTCTCTTTTCTTCTACGAAACAGCTTCTGCAGAGGGAACTTTCCGAAGCATCGATGTGAAAGCAGATATGCCTTGTTTAGCGCCCGTAAATATTTGTACGACATATTTGTTTTCTTTTAGAAGGAGGTTCTTATTCTGTTATCTAAAAATTGCCACACCATTCCTGATATCTCGCAATCATTCGTTTAGTTATCATGTTGTAAAAATTCTTTGCCCGCTAAGTCAACTTAGTTGTTGTTGTGTAGCGATAAGGTTACTCCCCGAAGGCTTTGGGAGTATTATCGATGTGATGTGCTTTGCCGGATGCAGATCCGGTACGCTCTGGTAACACAGCACCATTAAGGTACTAGCCCAACCATCTCGGGAATGATTATATGGCCACATTAAACTACAGGCCAATCCCTCCCTCCCACCCTCAAGTTCCATGAGAGCTTGGGGTCGCTAGAGCCTCGTCGTTAGTTAAACGGGATTCGCCGCTCGAAGGTGAGGTTGATAATTGGGTTGGAGAAGCTATATATTGCGCTACACAACCCCTTGAATCCCAAGTCGACTTAGTCGTTCTGGGTTATATTAAAGTAACAGCTCCGAGTAGGATAAATCCCGGGTCATTCTATTAAATATACGCGCTGTTGAAGTTATTCCATTTGTTGCATACCACAGCTATCCTAATAATGGTTTGGGTCGGTTTTTCCCAGGAGATAATGGTAGTCGTATAGAGTAGTCCGTCTTATGATATACATTTAAAAAAATTTCCTACCATCTCACCTGCAACTAAGTTACTTCGATGTGCTCGGGGACACGGAAAATTAGATATTCAGATATCTCATGAACGGCAGATAGGTTCAGCTATTTCGTGTGTAAAATATTAAGCCTTCCGTGTAGACTCTTTGTCGATTGGCATTTTCGTATATCGCCTTCCAGCAGACTAGAAACGTCATAGATTCGTTAGAAAGATTCTGCTGATGGGGTGACAGTCCCCAATTGTTCCCAAGACCGTTTTGTAGGTCTAGTATCCTAACAGAGCTTTCTTGATGCCGCTTCAATATATGTATCAAAGCTTATTTGTGTAGAACCATGTCCTCCCCAATTAAGACTTCACATACCACTCTCCCTGACTTGGTTATACTCGCCAGTAATCGTACGCAATCTTGCTCCAGATAATGGCTTTACTCTCTGTTGACCAGATCAGATCGGATCAAGGAATGAGATGCGCCCGTATCTACAGTCAGTACACGCTCCTTGCCATCCATATTTCCTTTGACGGTAAGACTGCTCGATTCCTTCCAGTTGCGAGATAGGTATCACACGACACTCAATAGCTGGGCAAGTTCTCGATCTTACATTGACTCGCTCTTGTTTATTCCTGCTCGGCTACCGCACTTGAAACACTTCATAATCCGGCATTTTTCATGTTGTGATTCCTTCAGTGCTTCCAAAATTGTGTCTACCCACTCTGGCCTTGAACTTCCACACGACGAGCCTATATGCTGGTTTATCAATAGGGAGGCAGTTTCCTGAGTCAATGCATGTGATACCGTTCAGCAAATGTCAGCTTTGGGTTGCGTATGTAGCTCGCTTCGTTTTCACGTCCCGTATGCCATTTATAAAACTCTGGATTTTTACCCTCTCGGTGTATTCCACGGGTGCGTCCGCATTGCGATATGAGGCCAATCTTTCAACATCCGAGGCAAACTCCTGCAAAGTCTCATTCGCTCTTTGGTGACGGTTTTGCAACTCAATTTGGAATATCTGTTTCCTGTGCTCACTTCCATAACGTCTCTCGACAGCGGCCATCAATGCTTCATAGTTGTTCCGCTCTGCTTCGGGAATCGTCTGTAGCATTCCGGCTGCTGGCCCCTTCAATGCTACGAATAGAGCAGTAACTTTATCTTCAGCATTCTAGTTGTTCACTGCTGTCGTCTTCTCAAATGAAGCTTCACTGTCGTCACTGTCTGCGGGTTTCGTTTTTTTTCTTCCATTTTTGTTGTTTTGTCGCTATCATAATGAACGGACATACTCTCAGCATTGACGATTCTTCAAATACCATAGCTACACTTAGTCGTTTTTGTAGCTGGATTTATCGCCAAAAGTAGCCAATCCACGGACTTCCAACTCCTCCTTCAGTTGCTGGATCGTCAATTCACTCAACTTTGCATGTCCAAGTTTATTCCCAATCTTCGGAATTTATTCAACAATTTTACTCTTCTGACACCAATTGTAACGAATTTACTGCAAACCTCTTATTTGCAACCTTCTGCTAAGTTCGAATCACTAAACTGTTGAATAAATAACTCCAATATTTAATAATGCAAAATGGGCCTTATTAAAGTACTTCATAACAATAAAATAACTTTCAACATAATGCTCGACAGATAGCGTGCTTAATCGAAACTGATGTAGCGCCTCTACTGTTGCTGCCTTTTATACTCTTTGATTTCCTCGTTGCATCTTCTAGGCGCTTCTGTTCTAGAATCTACTAGTTGGTTATCTGCTATAATTATAACTACAGATGTACGTGTATAGCTCTCATATGCGCGTGTGTTTGTGAGCGACACTTCCACAATTATAATTGCATATCTCAGATAAGATATCTGCATGTGTTTGTGCGTTGCTTCTCCGCTGCGTGTACGTACATATGTGTAGACATAATGATTGATTCGTTTATGTAGATACATAATGATTGATTTATGGATGTGCATATAAGGCGCTGCTTAGGATCGGCTTAGAGATAGCAGTACCCCTTAGTGTTGCTAATATCGTAACAATATGTAGGTCTCGCTTTCCAATTGGTGGCGAAAATGAAAAGGAGCACCACGCAATTAGAAGAGAAGGTCCGCGTAAAATCTCTTTGGAGGTAAACCGCATCAAGTATTATTCATTTCTAATATTTTAATTAGACCTGCCGGTAGATTGAGACGTTGTATCGCTTAAGCTTCCAAGGAAACATCTTGTTAAGATTAACAACAATTTCATGTAGTTTAGAGAGTGCACGAATTGCTTAAAATCTCTCGTGACGAAATACTGCTGTACGTTCGTTTGAGCAATCACTTGGGAGTACCGCAGCTCTAGATAATCATGGGCCAAAAGTGGTTCGCAGAACATAAATAGTGTCAACCACTTCACATGATACTTCAGTTCATGTATTTAAACTTCACAGCCCCCGTTTGCTCGCCCTCCCCCTAGAAAGCCATGCATACTCCTCTTGTTGATGATTTTTTGATTTGCTTCGAAAGATAGATTTGAAGGATTTTCAACAATGCATGCATTCACAGGCCCGTTCCTCTCACATTCTCCGCCTTTCATTATCCTTATTCTCTTCATTCTTGGGCTACTAATGACAGTACTTATTTTTTCGGCATCGAATGCATTCATCAATTTTGCTAGTCTTGAAGCATTAAGAAATGTGCATTTTCCTATTTAATTTTTTTCGTTTTTTTTCATCGAGCTAATTTCGAGCTAAAGGCTTTGTTGCAATTGATGCTACAGCAAATGTTTTGTCTTTTCTTTGAATTTCTTTCATATTATTCTATATGCTATGCTATAGACTGGTGCATGTCTTTTCTTTTAAATTAATGAAAAAGAAAATTCACTCATACCAAAGCGAAATCATAAAGCCTCTTATGCGAGTGCATAGACGGTTCTCGGTTTAAAATGCATTTCATTTACGTCGATGTTTTTTCGATAAAATAAAAATAAATAAGTAAAAACAAAAGTACTTACTAAACATATATGTATGTATGTATAAAAATTTGTAAATTAGATGCTGGCAGGAAATCTTGTTAGAAATTCCCAAGGAGATATAGAAGCAAACTCTCCAAACATTTAAACCCAACTCATAATAGTCACATTGGAACCGGAAAAGCAAATCTACGCGAAATACCTACAACCATGTAACGAAAAAATATATCCCGATATATAGAACTTTATCTCCTAAATGGTGAAAATATCGCGTAATACAGATATGAAGAGTACCCAAATAGCACTAGGCACTTTATATGCAGACATTTGTGGCGAATGGATAAGACATGCGATATTGTAGCTGGCATAATGGCTAAGAAGCTTGCAAGGCTTCGCCGTTCTAGCGGTTATTAGCCAACGAAAAGAGATCCAAAAACGCGGAGTTGGAACACCGGATTTTCAACATTAAAAAAATCAAAGTTGGAATCAAATATCAACGGATAGGTAGACTCCGTGTGTGAGTTACTAATAATTTGGAGAGTTCAGCGAATCGAACGATAACAGAAGGTGCAGAATAATCAAGAATTTCTTAAAATTGGTAATAATATATGGTAATATTTTTCCGGGATGGAGGAGATAAAGGTGAAGGTGAAATGAGAGCAGACCGAAAGAGGGAAAGCAAACCATGGTGGGGAAAGGTAGAGGAATGTGGTAGGTGAGGCAATAGCGAAAGGAGAAGAGACGGTATGAAGGATAAAATGGGGAAGTGAGAGAAAGAGAAGACATAAGGGAAAATGGATGAAGAAGAGATGGGAAAGGAAGTGGAACTAGAAAGGCGAGAGAGAAAAAGGATGGGCTAGAAAAATTCTTGAATTACTTTCAAATTATTCAGGTTATACAAAGATTTGTCAAAACAACGACTGCAGGGGTAGTCATAGTATTCCCCTCCCCACAATTGGCAAAAAATCTAGAAGAATAAGGCTCAGTATTAAAAGTTTAATAAATATTCATCCGTATAAAAGCATTACCATTGTACAACGATATAAACCGACACATGTATTTCTTCAGAAGAGGACAACAATAATTCATGTTTTGTTCTCCCTTTTGGACCAAAAGTTTAACTTAAGTGTTGGAGAAATAAAAATAGAAAATTTCATTAGTTAAAAGAGCTGGAAGTCATAGATTCTTTATCACAAAGTTGTTTAGATGTTATGGCGAATATTAGCAGTTCGATACGTCGCTATGCTGCTAGTAAATAAATGCACAAACAACAGCAAAGCAAGCAACACAGATGCATGTAAATATCAAAGCAAGCATCTACACACATACATGGTAACAGCAAAGCTAAGATCGAAGAGAATATTTCATATACATGTAATCAGAAGCTAAGAGCGAAGAAGACAAATAAATAGTTGCTGTTGTTGTATTAAAATGCTTCGCCCCATTAAATGGGCACGACCACTCACAAATAGTCATCAAAATTCTCTAACGGGAGTCCAATGCAATTGTTTCAACAGGGGCAGGAGATGGGTGTTAGAGGCGTAGGTTCCACATTACAATTGGAAAGATGGTTGGTGTCATGTGGGGACACATTACCATGCAAGACATACTTACGTATGTCGGGGTGATTCTGGACAAGTAAGCCGGAGTTTAACTGTTACAGTATACAGAACGAAGTTGGGGAGGAGGGCCAGGGTGGACTCGTGTTTCCCTTGTTAGTGTGCTTCTCCTTCTCTCTGTTCATAGACGTGGATTATTTATTTTTGTGTCATATTAATAAAATGGTGTTCACGAAAAACACGCGGGCGAGTCCTGAACAAATCTGTCGGTTGACTGATTCTGTGTGGATTTGGGAGCTAAGTGCCTGCTTATGCTGTGCCTGGAAAAACAAAAAAAAAAAAAAAAAACTGGGAAAAAGAAAAAAAAAGAATAAAAAAAAAAAGAAAAAAAGAAAAATAAAAAAATCAAACGCTGTGTTGGGTCAGGTGCCGGATCTCTATCATAGTGCTTGTTAGGAAGATGTTTCCTTAAATCCGCGTGGAGGCGGTGCTAAATCAAGCCGTTGTTTGATATCATGTCCTGCTTTGTGACATTAAGCCCTAAAGAAATTGGTTGTGTTCAGCACTTTCGTTGTGCTTTTTAAATATTGAGCTCGTTTGGAGTCATAAGGAGACGATCCGGTGGCAGTTCTGATTGCAGCATTTTGACAGGCCTGTAGCCTTTTCCAGTGTGTATGTTTTTAAAGTAGAACCAGGCGCAAAACAGAAACTGTGACGCCTAGCTCATGATGGCGTGCAATTGCTTTGTAAGTGATTAGCATCGTTTCTTCTCCCTTCTTTGTTCTTTTATCTTTTCCCCATGTGCTGCTGCCGGCTAAGCGCCATTGAGGATTTTGTGCAGACTGTGTATTTTAGAAACAATCTCAGGTGGCAGGAGCTAGAGTATTATCGAACATTACCCTCTAAGACTTTTGGTGACTGACAGTCGTAGTGTGACACCGTCGACGCGTACTCCAATATTTGCGACATTTGTGGAAGGACGTCGCAACAGGGTGGCCGTGTATTTTGTCGGTGATAATGCCAGTTGCGCGAGGTGAAGAACCGAAAGATGCGGGAGATAGTTGTTTATTTAAGAAACTATTCATCAACTGAAGGGCCAGGTCTGTGCCACAATCGTGCAGTCGTCAGCACAGGAAATGATTGTGACTCCTTCTGGTGGGAGGGAGTTTTGATATGTCAGCCACGTCATGCCTTAGTTTGCTGTAAACTTGTCAATTTGCCTTCCTTGCATATATTATTCTTTTGCACGTACATACTTTGTATGTAATCAGGCGTTGGGTATATACTTTTTTACTAAGCTTACATATGTACACACAAATATCCAAAAGATTAGCCCATAGACAAAATAGACAAAGTTCCAAGTAGCAGACAACCAGATGGGAAATAATATCCAAAAGTATTCATACACACAAACGCATGCTAAACAGTGATTTGCACAAGTTCATCGGCGCAAGAGGGGATCTAAACTGAAGAAATGGTGCTAGTAAAATCAACAAATCGGTTCTGTTTGTTCTTGACTTAACGGAGATTCGGTGAAATTGATCGAATTATGGTTAATTCGACCGAGTTCTTTGTCAAGCGACAAATTAGTTTAGTCATTTCAACAGAAGAGAAATTGTCGCTCTTAAGTTACAAAAAAATAAATAAATAAATGTAAGGCGCGATAACCTCTGAAGAGATCTAAGGCCGAGCTTCTCTTCCAATTTGCGTCGTGCTCCTCTTGTTTTCCTACAAATTGGCCGGACAGGCCTACAAGTTTTATGTTGACTCCGAACGGCATCTGCAAGGCAGATGAGTTTTTCACTGAGAGCTTTTTCATGGCAGAAAATACACCCGGAGCGATTGCCAAACACTGCCGAGGGCCCTCCCCGCTTAGAAAAATTTCTTCTAATTGAAAAACCTTATTTTCTAAAATTTTGATGTTGTTTTCCCCGGGTGTTGAACCTGGGGCATACGGTGTGGTAGGCGGAGCACGCTACCATCAACCACGGTGGCCGCCCTTAAGTTAACAAAATCTGTAAAATTGACAGATTCCTAATTAACACAACTGATCTCACTGTCATTTCAACAGCGATCAACAGTCAATACATGAGTCAATTTCAAAGAGAATTTTACGCTCACTGTGCTCTCGTACTTTGTATTTATGTATGCTGCGTACTATCTGTATGCACATATTTACGTATGTATATAGGCGACCGCCGTGTGTGTGATGGTAGCGTGCTCCGCTTATCACACCGAAGACCTTGGGATCACACCCGAAAAGCACATAACAATTTTAGAATAAGGTTTTTCAATTAGAAGAAAATTCCTGAAGCGGGGTAGCGCCTCGCATTGTTCGGCAAGCGATGCTCCGAGTGTATTTCTGTCATGATAAGATCTCAGTGAAAACTCAACTGCCTTGCAAATGCCGCAACATAAGTACCATCGTACATAGCTGTCGCAACAACATTTTTTGTCATTTGACTACTAAAACTGTCAATTACGAATCAACGATTTGTGCGCAGTTGATTCAACATCTTGTTGCGATGGATACAAATTTACAGAAATTTCGCTTGAATTGACCCGTATTTCGGTTGATTTTACCAGTCTTTTTCTTTCAGTGTAAGTAAATACAACCAAAAGGATGCTACTCAGCCTTTTTAGCCACCTCAACTACTTAATAGACGAATTTCTGTAGCCATTTAGGTAAGTATGTAAGCTCAGTTTTTGAGTAATGGCCTGCCTAGCCTTCAAGAATCCCAGCTTGTGTCTTGTATCTTCCTTTCGAGTAGAACAAAGAATAATAATAAAGAAATGAATGAGTGGTCGCATATTGCATGCCTATTTATTAGAGGAAGAGTTGCATTTGCTCGGCTACATAGCTGGTTTGCTCACTAAATTGTGGAAAAAACAACAGCCTGTTTTATGTTTAGTGTAATTAATTTTACTTTTTTTCAGAAAATGTGCTTAACTCATTGAGTATTTAGACTTTGTTTATAGATTTCTGTTTTTAAGTTTTTTTTTCAATTTTCTAATTTCTTGCAAGCTTATGCATTAAAGTTTTGCATCTACATACATATATGATTTCAGCTTTGTTAGCTATTTTTTCTTGGACAAATGTGCATTCGTCATTTAGTTTTGGTTAACTAAAAGGTGTATGAAAAATTGTTCGCTCTTACGTAATGAAAAGGTCCTTGAGTAAGCGTAAAATGGAAGCTTGTGAAGGGTATAAATGTATGTACATGTTATAGCTTTAAACGAGCAATTCTTGTTTGTTTGTATAGCCGAACGATCTCTTGAACGGCTCAACCGATGTAAATGAAATCTGGCACAGAGATAATGTATCACCTTCTAAGACTTTCTACCTAGGTGTTGCCACTCAGAATGTTTCACAAGGTTGCCGCCTATTCGAAATTAAAAAAAAATGCATGAGATATGCCGCTGTGGGTACCAAACAAAAGGTATTTCACTCCGCATTACAATAGGGAAATTTTTGAGTAGGGTTGCCGTCTAGGGTTGCCACCTATTCGAAATTAAAAAAAGCATGGGATATGCCGATATGGGTATGAAACGAAAGGTATTTCACTCCGCATTACAATAGGGAGATTTTTGAGTAGGGTTGCCATTTAGGGTTGCCACCTATTCGGAAAAAAAATTGCATGAGATATGCCAATATGGGTATCAAACGAAAGGTATTTCACTCCGCATTACAATAGGGACATTTTGAGTAGGGTTGCCATTTAAGGATGCAACCTATTCGAAAAAAAAAGAAAGGTTGCCAGCACAACGAAACGTTGCCGAGCAAAGCTCGGTCGCCCAGGTAGTATATATAAAGTAAGCTTATGAATGTAAAACTGCAACAAATATCTAAGAACATAATATGCTCAAAGTCTTCCTTAGTTTAGGCAAATATCTATAAATGAAGTACTCAATAAGTAAATTTTTAACGACTTTGCATGTAAAAGGTTTAGCATACCGTTTAATGGCTCCAGTTTCATCATCATCATTATTTGGCGCTAAACCGCCTAAGCGATTTTGTCCGTCTCGTAACAAGTCACATCAGCTATTCCTGTTTAGCTGTAAGGGATGCCCATCCTAGTCCACTCGAGAACTTTTCTCTTGAACACTCCAAAAGTTCTCTCGACACCGTTCATGATTCCGAGTCATCCATCAGAACAGGTATGATGAGTGACTTGTAGAGCGTGAATTTGTTCGTCGAGAGAGGACTTTACTTTTCCATTGCCTACTCCGTCAAAAGTAGCTTTTGTTGGCAAGAGTTATACTCCGTTTGATTTCTAAGCTGTCGTATTTTTTTGCTGTTAATGTTGGATCGCAAATAGACGAAATCCTTCACATTCTCGAATTTATGTCCATCAACAGTGACGTTGCTGTCGATTCTGTCTTGAGTGACATCAAGCACTTCGTCTTGTCTTCATTTACCACAATACTCACCTTTTCTGCTTATTTATCTAATCCAGAGAAAGCAGAACCCACAACGCATTTGTTCAGGCCACTAATATCATATCATCAGCATACGCCAGTAATTGTACGCTCTGTGTGTTAAAGAATTGCACGAAGGTGAGTCGCCTTGTCTGAAGCCTCGTTTGGTTTCGCATGGCTCAGAAGGGTCCTTCCCAATCCATTACGGTGCTGGTGGTATTACTCAACGTCATTTGGAAGACAATGAGTGCCGATCCTCCTACTATGAGTCTTCTCCGTGATTCAGCGCATCATGAAGATCTGGTCGAAAATAATTTGATCAGGTCTGAAGTCGCACTGATAAGGTCAAATCAGTTTGTTTGCTATGGCCTCCGTCTTTTCGCACAGTACGTTAGATGGACCCTGTTACGCAATATTAAGCAGGCAGATTCGCGACTATTTATCGGATATGCGGGATCGCCTTTCTTGTTGTTGGGCAGAGTAAACTTACGTTATAAACAGGAGGCATGCGCTCATCCGACCATATTTTGCAAGGGAGTTGATGCATGCTCTTAACCAACTCTTCGCCTCCATGTTTGAACTGCTCTGCGAGTATTCCTTGTGCAGGGTGCGGATTCCACATCTTCCTTGGGTGCCGCCGCAGATGACGCTGTCGCGGGTATCAATATTTTAATAGCAATCACGAGATTGAAAAATTTATGCCAAATGGATTAATCTTGAAATTTCCAATTTAGACCAGCCCACATAATTAACAACTTAAATTGATAATGAAAAACCTCACAGTTAATATTTAATAGAAATGAATCATAAGTCATTACACGATTTTCACATACATCTTATTTCGAACTACAAGGTTATTGACTGAATTGATTTTCAATAGAAACATCGATCAAACGCCATTTAGGAAGAAAAAAAATTTAGAAAGAATCAAAATTTAAAACAAAACTGTAAAAACACCGACTTTTGACCAACAACTTTGCTGATGCTAATTAACAAAATTGTCTTATGAAAGAGGCGCCAAATATGTAAACCCCCAATAAGAAGATAAATAATAATTAACCCTAACAATATGTTAAATTATAGCACAAATAAACAGACGTATTGGCAGGCTGGTCAATAAAACACTTAATAATAATAAA
>JARSSU010048375.1:0-43508 GCA_029619165.1 Eurosta solidaginis | reverse complement strand
ACCAGCTTTGTGCACAATTTAATTATTTTCATTTTGCATCAAGTAATATCGCCATTATCACCCCCATCACTCCCTCATTCCCCCTTCTCTTCCCTCTCTCCCTCTTCCTTCCCCCTTTTCTCTCTCCCCTTCTTCCTCCCCCTTTCTTTTCCTCCTTCCCCTCTCTCTTTTTTCCAAATTCCTCTCCCTTTTTACACACATATTCATTATACACTTCTATCATACAATCACCAACTACTAAATTTATAATATCACCACTCAACCTCTCCTACTTTTTTTCAACAAAAATAAGACAATTCTCAAATTTAATTTATTCCTGCATCAAACATCTCCACTAAATCCGATCTCCTTCATCAAAATAAGCCCATTCCTTCTGATTCCCCTCTGAGTGGAACAAAAAGAAATTGCGCAACTGCTCTTTAAAATCGTTCTGCTAACAGATAATACAATCAAGACACTCAATCTAATAACAAATTATAAAATACAACAAAAATTCCTTAAAAAATTAAAATCATAATGCTATTTAGAATTTAATTAATGGAACATATTAAATCGCATCTTAATCTATCACCAACATCTATAACTAATATTAAACATTAATACATTCAATATTTTCAAATAATATAATCGCAATTGACACATTTTTTTTATCAGAATGTACGCCTTCTCCCTTCCACTGGAAAAGACTTTAATAAGATTAGTCTGAGAAAGAAAGAGTACTTATTTATCTGTTCACTATAGCTGTTTCGTTCCTCATATTTTGAACTTTTTCTTTTCTATTCGTTCTCTTTTTCTTTTTTCATTTTCTGTCATTCTTTTTTTTGTGTCTTAGCTTAGTTTCTGATTTCTGTTTTTCGAGTATGGATTATGAACTCTTATCTTTTTTTTTTTCATTTATTTTTACTTTATCTATCCTTCTAGCATTTTTAACAAGTACTTTATTAATTCTTAATTCTTTAAATTTTTTTCTACTTTCTTTTATCAATTATATCTCGAATTAATATAATATATTCTACCACATATTTTTTTTTTTTTATTTTTCGTAATTCATATTTCTTCCCCCCATTAAACAAAGATATTCAAAAACAACAATTAAATTTAAAATTCTTAATTTCGCAACAGAGTTTTTCAACAAACTTTTTATTCCATCATTTTCAATCATCAACTTTTTTTTATTTAACTTTCTTATTTTTTTTTTATAAAACAAGACTTTTTTTTCTTAATCCAAATTCGTTCTCATTTAATCAAAACACCCTACGTTTGTTTTGGTGGTGTGTTTGGGTGGTTTTGTGTTGGGTGTGTGGTTGGCAACAAGAAATAGGTTGAAATCGAATTTTTTTTTGATTCCTTATTATTTTTTTACTCTATTTAATATAATATAATAACTTTGTGTATTTTCTTTTCTTTTTTTCATACTTCTTTTTTTTCTGGTGCGGTTGTTTATTTTTTTTTTTTTTTTTTTTTTTTTCTATATTTATTTTAAATTATTACTATTTTATTTTTGTTTATTTTTTTGTCCACTAAGAAAAAAAGTATTTAGGCTCAAGGAATTATTTTCCCGATTCAGTTTTATCACTATCTTCCGAAAACTATATTCCGGGGACTAAAATATGGGAAGTTAAACATTGTCCCCTCGATCGAATACACGCGGTTATCACCAATATCGCGTTCACATATTATTTAACTTTTCAAAATAGCGAAAGAAAATACATACTGAAGATAAACAGACTATATAACAAAAAAATGTAAGCCGCCAATACTGTAACCTCTGATACCAACACCGGCTTAACTTTCAAATATCATCCCATATATAATAACACGAAAAGCGTGACATACTCACTCACACTCAAACCTTTCCGAATCTTTGCGCGTCTACGGCCGCGTTAAACTTTGTGCCACCACACCCAAACACTAAACAACTCACTTCCTCAAGTTATCGTGTATAACGAAAAAAAAAAGAACAGAGTTTACCTAAAGCATCCAATCAAACATAACACGGCGTATGGTACCGCATGAACGGCAAACACCGGGGACCGCGAACAGGGTGGCCGGGAGCCGGGGACGATAACTTGGGTTGTAACTGAACAAAAAAAAACCTGGGCGTACACTCAGCAGGCGCGAAGGTTGGCAAATCAACCGATTTCTTCTTCGCCGCCCCAGATTTTTTTTTTTCCACAGGAGAAACACCCGTTAACGTCGTAAAACAAAATTCAACGTCTACCCCCCCCGTCCCATTCTCTACATAGCTACCTAAATCTATCCTTTCCCCCCTCTCCCAACATTTTTTCACCCCGGTTTTGTTTTTACTCTTTTGTATTCAGATACAGCACCGATCAGACACGAGATGCGCATGTAATTATCAGTGGGGCCGTGTACACAGACGTCAATCCACATCCTAAGCAGCCCACACCTTAAACTTAACCAAGGAAGTCGGGAGCACCAACCACGCCCATTTTTTGACATTTTTTTTCCACCTTTTTAGATCTTTTTGTATTTTTGTCTTTCTTTTTTGCCCAACCATACCCCACAGTCACTTCATGGGAGTTGAATTGCTTTGTTTGGAAGAACCGATAATTTATCCTTTAAATATAAACTGTGAAGAAATTAAAATTTTGTGTTGTTACACAACGATATGATTTGTACCAAGTTATCCACCAACCAAACATAATTTTGTATTAAACAGTAGGGACGGGGCGTTGTGGTGGTCCTTCCCCGATTTTGCTAATTTTTATTAAGCGTACATATAGTAATAGTAGTAACGTTCCTGACAAATTTCATCATGATATCTTCAACGACTGCCAAATTACATCTTGCAAAAGTTTTAAATTACCTTCATTTAAAAGTGGGCGGTGCCACGCCCAATGGCCAAAATTTTACTAGTTTTCTATCCTGCGTCATAAGCTCAACTCATCTACCAAGTTTCGTCGCTTAATGCGTATTTGGTAATGAATTATCGAACTTTTTCGGTTTTTCGAAATTTTCGATATCGAAAAAGTGGGCGTGGTTATAGTCCGATATCGTTCATTTTAAATAGCGATCTGAGATAAGTGCTCAGGAACCTACATACCAAATTTCATCAAGATACCTCAAAATTTACTCAAGTTATCGTGTTAGCGGACGGACGGACGGACATGGCTCAATCAAATTTTTTTTCGATCCTGATTATTTTGATATATGGAAGTCTATATCTATCTCGATTCCTTTATATATGTACAACCAACCGTTATCCAATCAAACTTAATATACTCTGTGAGCTCTGCTCAACTGAGTATAAAAAAGTAAGGAAGGCTAAGTTCGGGTGTAACCGAACATTACATACTCAGCTGCCAAATCAAAGCTTGCATCATCGCTTCATCCATCTTTAGTAATGAATTATCGCACTTTTTCGGTTTTTCGAAATTTTCGATATAGAAAAAGTGGGCCTGGTTATAGTCCGATTTCGTTCATTTTAAATAGCGATCTGAGATGAGTGCCCCGGAACTTACATACCAAAATTTCATTAAGATACTCCAAAATTTACTCAAGTTATCGTGTTTACGGACAGACGGACGGACATGGCTAAATGAATTTCTTTTTTTGCACAGATCATTTTAATATATAGAAGTCTATATCTATGTCGGTTAGTTTATGCCGTTACGAGGTACCGTTCTGCGAACAAAATTAGTATACTCTGTAAGCTCTGCTCAGCTGAGTATAAGAAATGTTACGTATACGCATTGGTACCTGTCTTTGCAGGTGGCGCGGATATGTTTTCGTGTAATTGGTTGGTTTTTAATTTAATTTAGCAACTAATATTTCAATAATTTTATGAATTTTTCGCTATCCATTGAACCAATTAAGTGGCAACCCTGTCTCAATTTTTACAAATCGTCAAACTTTTACGCTCGTTTTCTTCATAACTGTAGCAGTGCGAGTAATTTTAAAAAAAATTCTTGATTTTGCTTCATTTTCTAAGTTTTTTCACTTTAACAATTACTTAAGATCTTGAGGAATTTTTTATAGAAAACTTTGTGCCATCAGCTTTGCTGTATTTCATTATTTTGTTGTTAGTCGCTGACTTGCTACCCAATTTTACTTGCACACTCAGTAATTGTTAGAAATTTTCTAGCCATGGGCAAATCTTAAAACTTTATCGCTCAACGAAGTTTTCATCGAGTTAAGCAACCAAAATTGGATAGATGGGAAAAAGGGAGCACACACTGATTCCGAATATATTAAATACTGTGCGAAACCGCATATTTTATACATTGTTGTGTCCCCCGACCGCGCGATAAACTGGTTGAGCGTTTCGATGTAAAGAGCCGATGGATAAGACAGTCAAGTTGAGTTTATTTAAAATTTCAAGTAACGAATTGGCTATTCGTCGCAAAAAAAAATTTTTTAGCATCTAGAATGAGGTTTAATAAAGTTAAATAGTAAAATTAGAGAGAAAATGAACAATAAAAAAATTCGGAAATTTTTGTTCTGAATTTTTATGTACGAATAGCGACAGCCTTAAAGTGTAGACCCGAATCGAAAAAAATGTCAACCCGAAACTAATTATGCTGGCAAGCGTTTAAACAAACGACTTAAGTCAACGAACTGAACGAGCTATATCAGCGAGATTTCCGATCTGATAAATATAATACAACCAACAAATTTTGACTTTATGCCAAATTCTGGAGAAACTTCACGTGAGAGGCTGATTGAAAAAACTTGTTTCTAAAATTTTTATGTTGCTTTTACCTGGGCGTGAACCCAGGATCTTCGGTGTGGATGGCACAGCATGCTACCATCACACCACGGTGGCCGCCATTTCCTGCTATGTAGAGGTGGCAAATATTCATGTTCCTCTGACATTGTCACAGCGACTGAAAGATCACGGACTGACTGAGTATGACGGCATGCGCTACCCATTTGGAATCATGCTTACTAATACTAGCATAGAGAGACTCACACAAAACTCTGGTTATAGGAATAATTCGCTGCGAATTATGAATTAATGAGCATGTTACTTAAACTGCGGCTGCATAACACTAGATATCCCAGTTAAATTCTATAGAGGTGGCTATGCAAACACCCTTGCTAACGGTTTGTATCCACTGTTAAATCCCCAGAACACCACCTACACAGTGAAGCGAGAGAACTCCCCATTAGGGAGAGAAATGAAATGCAAACAGTTTCTGCTGAATACCCCAGAAACCTGGGTATGCCAACAGACAACTGATTGAAGAGGCCCCAGGGGCTTTAGAAGTTATCTCCACAGGCATTATGTGGAAACACGGCACGTGAGAACACAGTTGTATGTAGAAGAAAAACCCAAACAATGATATCCACAAAAAGGTGTCAGATCTCTAATTTTCCGGCGAACTCTGTTCTTAAAGATGAATACCCTGAACTTGCAGAATAGGAAAACATTCGCGTTACTCTAGCTCAACATTGATCTGGATAGTGTAACAAGTTAAACTCCTCCCTATCCAGAATCAACCCGACATCCGTAAAATATATTGTGGCGAATTTTTGCATCACTAAGTAAATAATCACGCAACAACAAAAACAATAAAGCAAACTGCCACTCTTGTGTACACATCAATTTAATCATCACTTTACACACATACATGGAAGACGACGAGAAGCACATGCACACACATAACCAGCAGCTCGAAGTGAAGAGATATCTCTCACACACACACACATGTGATCATCAGCCGAAGTTCTTACACACACATACACATGCATATAAACTAATTACTAAGCAGGAGATACAAGAGCTCTAGAAGGTGAAACATCTAGACCTTTGGACAAATATCGGACAAGAAACGGAGAGTATAAAAGCAGCGCAAGCTGAGAAATAACTAATCAGTTTGATTTAAAGACGCTGTTGTGAAGTACGTGATATTGAATTATAATTGTACTACTCCCAAGTAGACTAAATAAAGACTATGTTGCAATACTGAATATTGGATTGATTTATTCAATCAGTTTAGCGCTTCGAACGTTAGCGGAAGGTTTGGAATAAGCCGAATTTCAATACCCTGCTTGCAACGTATCCCAACACGATACGAATCATCTTTTTAATTGCAATGTGGAACCAACGCCTCTAACACCCCTCTCACTCTGGTCCACAACTGTTGAAACTGCAAGTTTCTTTGGGTTCCCGTTAGGGGATATTGGTGGCAATTTGTGAGTGGCCGCACCTATGATGGGGTGTAGCACTGCTACAACAACAACAACAACTGCTTAAATTTGTGGCTGTTATGACAGCGACCTAACCTATGCCTAACAGCTGTGTTGCCAAAAGTCATGGGTTCCTGGGTCCTAAAAATTAAAAAAAAATTTATTAGAAAAAAAGTATTTCTAAGCGCAGTCGCCCCTGGTTTTGAGAAACACTGCGAGAGTATTCTGCGTTGAAAAGCTTCTAAGTGAAGATCCGTCTGCGTTCGGACATATACGGGTTTCACCCATTCAAATACAATGATTTAAGTCCCAGTTTTTGTTTTTTATCCGTGGTGTCTTTTTTGGCGGAGTGAACCTATTTATCTTAACTTAAATGTTTTTTAAAAAGGTCAATTCTTCTTTTGTTACTTCCATTTTTGTATCCCTTTTGAATATTAGCTTTTGTTTATTTATCAAAAACAATCATATAAATAAGAAGAATACCACGCAGTGCAACCCCAATAGAGTCTGAAACGATTAAAGGTTCAAAGAGATCCCCTCATGCATACCAAATTGTAATGGAAAAGTTGTGCCTACTTTCTCACAAACATACATACGTACACATTCCTGTATATGTTTCACTTTCTTTATTTACAAATGAAATTTCACAATGCTTTCAATTTAATTTCCTTAATACTTGCTTAATCCTTTGTTTTGTGTCTTTTATTTATTCATAGATTTCTGAACTCTTAAAAAGCGATAACAAGTGAAATTGTTATGCGATCTCTAAGGGATGATGGTGGTATGTTTGAAGGTATGTGTATATGAATATACCCAACCGATAAGCAAACAAACGACTTATTGCGAGTTGGTCAAATTTGTCAGAGTTCTTGGTTTTCTTAAATTTAAGATTTATCTGTCATTTATCATGCTTGAAATATTGAAATGTATCCCCAAATTCCTCTTCGCTTTTATTGACATATCATGGGGCTTTCGATAACACAACATATCAAGCTATCGAACAAGCTCTGATTGACTAGGACATAAGCCCTATGATTATTCGATGGGCGCTGTCCATATTAAAGAGTAGAAAAGTCCATTTGGGACTGGAAGGGACAGCTGAACTAATTGCTGCCACAAGAGGATGTTCACAAGGAGGTGTGGTCTCCCCGCTCCTGTAGACTCTGGTCATAGATAACCTCCTTCAGTTAATGAAAACCAAGGGATTTGACACACAAGGGTATGCAGGTGATCTAGTTATCTGCATCACAGGGATGCACGAGGAAATAATATCAGATCGCATGCAACAAGCCCTTCGCATCATAGAGAGGTGGTGCGATACCAAAAGACTGTCTATCAATCCTAACAAAACTGTCATAGTGCCTTTCACCCGGAGAAAGAAAGCATCCATCTCAGAACCATCCTTGGCTGGAACTAAAATACAATTCTCAATGGAGGCAAAATAACTAGAGGTACACTGGTTAGAACCCTCACGTTGAATGCTCATTGGATGCAATCCTAAAAAAAGCAGCAAGAGCGTTCTTCGCCTGTACTCGACTCTAAGGCAAAACATGGTTGTAAAGCCATTAGGCAACTATGCTTCCTTATTTTGGTAGCAGAAGGCCACGCAAAGAACGGCAACAGCAAAACTAAGCAAACTACATCGACTAGTTTGCATTGGCATAACGGGTGCGATGAGAACGTTGTTGTTGTTGTTGTTGTAGCGATAAGGACACTCCCCTAAGGCCTTGTGGAGTGTTATGGAGTTGATGGTCCTTTGCCTGATGCAGATCCGGTACGTTCCGGTACCAAGCCCGACCATCTCGGGAACGATTTGTTATAACCACATGCGACCTTCTAGTACATACCGCCCTCCCACCCCTTTAGATCCATGAGGAGTTCGGGGTCACCAGTGCCTCGGGTGTTAATGAAACAGGATTCGACACAGATAGGCGAGGTTGACAATTGGGTTTGGAGAAGCTATGTATTGCGTTGGCAACCTGAAAGAGCTGCGTTACACAAACTCCTTGAATCCGGTGCTTTGGTCGCCTCTTACGACAGGCATACCTACCGCGGGTATATTCTAACCCCCTAACCCGCTGGAGGTGCGATGAGAACATCCCTTGCTGATGCATTTTGTGCTTTAGTGGGAATACCTCCCTTACCTATTCTGATAGAGAAAGAGGCAACACTAGGCTTCAAAATATTTCGGAGTTGAAGCTAGGAAACATGGTAGGGCATATGGAAGTAATAAAAAAATTAATAGGAAATCCCACATTACAACTGCATGACGTAAAGTCCACTAAGCTCAGAATCTCACGGAACTTTGAAGTGTCCATTATGGACAGGACCCACTGGGAAACAGGGAATCTTTATAATGACACTGACACAGAGGTCCGGTTCACGGATGGTTCGAAATTCGATTACGGAAGAACGGGAGCTGACATCTATGTGCCTAACTTCAAGAAATCGATTCCAATGGGATGCTACCCCACCATATTTCAGGCAGAAATACATGCAACGGAAGTTTGCGGTAGAGAATGTCTACGGAGAAGCTCATCCTCGAAGAGCTTCTACATTATGTCGGACAGCCAGGCACCCATGTGTGTCTTGCAATCCTACACAATTACATCTAAACTAGTGGATGACTGCATTGAAATCCTTAATGGGAGCCAAAAACAAGGTTTTGTTACGATGGGTTCCCGGACATCGGGGACATGAAGGTAACATGCAGATTACCTAACAAAGTATGGTGCTACACCAGTAGTCTATGGTGCAGAGCCCTTATGTGGACTCACAAAAGCAAGCAAAACAATTCAGACGTCACTGGATTGACTGTCCAGCGCAAAACAGACCAAACTGTTTATACCTCCGATATGCGAGTCAATCACTGAACAAACACTAAAACAAAGAACTATTTTGAGCGAGACTTATGACACCGTATTATTTGGAAGAACTAAAATTCTGGAAAAACTCAGTACTCGAAGATTTTGAGATCTAAAAATGGAACCATCTTGAGGTATAAAGACTTGTTTGGGAAAAAATCTTATATGTAAAAACTCAAAGAGGACTCTTATGAACAATTTATATTATTACTAGAAGACCCGGCAGACGTTGTCCTGCCATAATTTTGGTCTATCTGCATACATTTTAATAAGCTTTTTCCGTCTGACTCTGCCCTCCCCCCCTCTTCAATTTTTCCTAATCCTTTTATTCACTCCTCCCTCCGTCTTTTTCGCTTCATCTATCTTCATCTTCGTCTCATTCTATCTCTTTCTCAATCTCCTTCTCTCTTTTCCCTTATCTCATTTCCTTCTCATTCTTCTGCATCGCTTATTGCCTGTCCCAGAGGGTGGTATGTATTTTGTTCCAGTCCCAGCCCCAGTCCCACTCCGAGTCTCAGTCCCAGTCCTAGTCCTAATACCAGCCCCAGTCCGTCTCTGTATCAAAGCACTCATCAACAGCTTTCATTTGATATCCATATTGTATAAACACTGTCTAGGCATTCACTGGCCCACGTTTTGGCCTATATCTCGAAACCCTGTACCTGTAGTAACCACCGTGTGAGGTTTACGCAGCTTGTGTGAAAGTTTGAACAAAATCGACAGACGCATCTCTTCAAACACCGGCGACCAACTAACACACATTTTAGCCTTTCTTTATATATATATAGATTTTTATTTTTCACACTTCACTATAATATTAAAACGAAATGCAGTTTTTCGTTGCTTTTGAAATTCGGCTTAAAAATTACACATGGAAAAACTAAAGGCTCTCCTGTATTAAAAAAAAATGTCATAGTTCCTCTAAATCGGGGCCCCCCTCAAAATCGGTTCAGTAGTTTAGGAGTCCATTGGCCTCAAACCTGTGACACGTGTTTTTTATATATTAAGATTTTTACGATTATGTCTCAGTGAGTATGCTTATGTGTTAAATTCCCCATGCATGCAAGCTTGAATGAATACCAAATGTGTATTTATTACATACAGATGTACATACATATAAAAGCATTATCACCTAATCGATTAATTCCAGGCAGCTTTTATTATTGTCATACAAAAATATTCCTTTGCTGTTATTGTCATTCCACGGTTCAGTTTATCTCATGGTTCAACTATATACAGGTTGGCTCATCTGTAAAGCAACCAAATATGTCTGTTCAAATTGTCAAAATCTGTGTATTGGTGTTGGTGCCAATGGTATGGAATGGAAACATAAAACTTAGCAGTTTTTGTATGTGTAAGTAAAATGTTGCCAATGTGTTGGTTTCATTTTGAGTTTGCCATCTCCTTTTGACAATCCCTTCGACCATGCAATGACATAAATAAAATCAGCTGATGAGATGAGCCAACCTGTACATAATTGAACCATGGTTTATTTTTATGTTTATAAATTCATCTTTCAAGGAGAAATATCAATCCTTATTGTCAATATTTTTTAATACTTAGTATGTGGGCATCAGAGAAATGCATCGAGTTATTCGCAATTTTAAGCTATTTGAAAGTTGATCATATTCGTTAGGCTTGGATCGCTACAAGCACGTATGCGAATTGCTAATTTGAAGCGTGTTTGCATTTAGCTTAAACTTGCAAGTCCATCCCAGCAAACCCAAGTGAGAGAGCTTCCAAATAAAGATTAAAGAAAAGTGTTTTTGAAAGCATTTAAAAAAAACGTCAATGCTCAGTAAAAGTATTGTTCTAAAACGTTGTTTGATCTTATTTGTTGTGCTCAACGGGGCATATTGTTGTTGTTGTTGTAGCGATAAAGACACTCCCCGAAGGTTTTGGGAAGTGTTATCGATGTTGATGACCCTTTGCCGGATATAGATCCGGTATGTTCCGGTGCATTAATGTAAAAGCCCGATTATCTCGGAAATGATTTAATAGGACCACATTGAACCTTCTAGGGCATCCTACCCCTGACCCTTTGCCGGATATAGATCCGGTACGTTCCGGTGCATTAATGTAAAAGTCCGACCATCTCGGAAATGATTTAATAGGACCACATTGAAACTTCTAGGGAATCCTGGCCCCAGCCCCTAGTTCCATGGAACACACACATACTCAACGAATCAAAATTTTGTTTAATGAAATAATTAAGTTGTCCTTTTCACACAGGGTCACTTGCTTCATTAAGCGAACATTTGTCATCAGCCCCAAACAAATATTACGATTTTACAAAAAATAGTAAAAATGGAAAGCGGCCGTTTAACTATAAAGACAATCAAATCCATGTGCAACTATTCTAACAACATTTTGCCTATTTTTGAACAAGCATAGTTAACAAGTAAGGAAGGCTAAGTTCGGGTGTAACCGAACATTACATACTCAGTTGAGAGCTATGGAGACAAAATAAGGGAAAATCACCATGTAGGAAAATGAAACTAGGGTAACCCTGGAATGTGTTTGTATGACATGTGTATCAAATGGAAGGTATTAAAGAGCATTTGAAGAGGGAGTGGGCCATAGTTCTATAGGTGGACGCCATTTAAGGATATCGCCATAAAGGTGGACCAGGGCTGACTCTAGAATTTGTTTGTACGATATGGGTATCAAATGAAAGTTGTTAATGAGTATTTTAAAAGGGAGTGCCTCAGTTCTATAGGTGGATTCCTTTTCGAGATATCGCCATAAAGGTGGACCAGGGGTGACTCTAGAATGCGTTTGTACAATATGGGTATCAAACGAAAGGTGTTTATGAGTATTTTAAAAGGGAGTGGGCCTTCGTTCTATGGGTGGACGCCTTTTGGAGATATCGCAATAATGGTGGACCAGGGGTGAGACCAAAATTTTTGTGTACGATATGGGTATCAAATGAAAGGTGTTAATGAGTATTTTAAAGGGGAGTGGGCCTTAGTTCTATAGGTGGACGCCTTTTCGAGATATCGCCATAAAGGTGGACCAGGGGTGACTCTAGAATTTGTTTGTACGATATGGGTATCAAATGAAAGGTGTTAATGAGTATTTTAAAAGGGAGTGGGCCTTAGTTCTATTGGCGGACGCCTTTTCGAGATATCGCCATAAAGGTGGACTAGGGGTGACTCTAGAATTTGTTTCTACGATATGGGTATCAAACGAAAGGTGTTAATGAGTATTTTTTTCGAGATATCGTTATAAAGGTAGACCAGGGTTGACTCTAGAATGCGTTTGTACAATATGGGTATCAAACGAAAGGTGATAATGAGTATTTTAAAACGGAGTGGGCCTTAGTTCTATAGGTGGACGCGTTTTCGAGATATCGCCATAAAGGTGGAGTGGCCCTTATTTGTATATGTGAAGGCGTTTTCGAGGTATCGACCAAAATGTGGACCAGGGTGACCCAGAACATCATCTGTTGGATACCGCTAATTTATTTATATATGTAATACCACGGACAGTATTCCTGCCAAGATTCCATGGGCTTTTGATTTCGCCCTGCAGAACTTTTTCATTTTCTTCTATTTAATATGGTAGGTGTCACACTCATTTTACAAAGTTTTTTTCCAAAGTTCAATTTTGCGTCAATAAACCAATCCAATTACCACGTTCCATCCTTATTCATAGAATTATGGCATTTTTTTCATTTTTCGTAATTTTCGATATCGAAAAAGTGGGCGTGGTCATAGTCGGATTTCGGCCATTTTTTATACCAATACAAAGTGAGTTCAGATAATTACGTGGACTGAGTTTAGTAAAGATATATCGATTTTTGCTCAATTTATCGTGTTAATGGCCGAGCGGAAGGACAGACGGTCAACTGTGTATAAAAACTGGGCGTGGCTTCAACCGATTTCGCCCTTTTTCACAGAAAATAGTTATCGTCCTAGAATCTAAGCCCCTACCAAATTTCACAAGGATTGGTACGTTTTTGTTCGACTTATGGCATTAAAAGTATCCTGTACAAATTAAATGAAAAATGGCGGAGCCCGACTAAGGTTCCTTGGAACCCCGTTTCGAGAAGACCTCAGAGGTCTATCTGTGATAGCAATCCCGAATATTCTTAACTTTATCAACAACGGCCAACGGCCGGGCGGCCACCGTGGTGTGATGGTAGCGTGCTCCGCCTACCATACCGTATGCCCTGGGTTCACACCCCGGACAAAGCAACATCAAAATTTTAGAAATAAGATTTTTCAATTAGAAGAAAATTTTTCTAAGCGGGGTCGCCCCTCGGAAGTGTTAGGCAAGCGCTCCGGGTGTATTTCTGCCCTGAAAGCTCTCAGTGAAAACTCATCTGCCTTGCAGATGCCGTTCGGAGTCGGCATAAAACATGTAGGTCCCGTCCGGCCAATTTGTAGGGAAAATCAAGAGGAGCACGACGCAAATTGGAAGAGAAGCTCGGCCTTAGATCTCTTCGGAGGTTATCGCGCCTTACATTTATTTATTTCATTTATCAACAACTCTGACTGGTTTTAATACATTGACCGTAACATTCCGTAGGTTTTAGACGAGTTCCATGACATCAAAACGGCTTTAAATAGCTACTTGGGCGACCAGGGTCGCAGCCATTTCCCTACCTACCTACCTACCATATATAGATTACGTTTTTGCTATACTCCTGATGAAAAAAAATCCATCCATACAATTTGACCCGCTCTAATATATATATATATATATACGCTTGTGTTTATTTGTTTGTTCCGAGTCTTTGATGGGCAGCGGTTTGTCAACCGTCGAGATCTGAGACTGCTCAGCCACAGAAAAGATATCATCTACCAAGCGTAATGCTCAAAGAGAAGAGAAGCAAGCGTATTATACATTAATTATTATGAGATGTGAGAACGGTCATTTCTAGAGAAAAAAGGGAGTCCGAGCTATCAAATGTGTTTTAGTGAGAGTTATAATCTTGGCATAAACACCGAAAAGGTTCATTTAGTTCGAAATTCGTTCAACATTGTTGCAACAAAACAGGTTTGAAGTGTCTCGAACTGCAAGAGGGAACACAAAAGCTCACTTCGTTCAGAAGGAATGGGCTTGAAATTGATCAATTTAAAAGTTTTGTCATAAATATTACACCATTCGACTGATATTCTATCAACAACAGCATTTCAAGTGCACAGCTCGGTATGTAATGTTCGGTTTCAACCGTACTTAGACTTTCTTACTCGTTTTCGTAAATTATTGAAAATAATTCATTTTTGACTGTCATTTGTTTCATTGACAATGAAATACGCCCCATCAAGCAAACGCACTAGATTTTTTACATCATTAAGCGGCAATTACCCACCGACGTGTGCCGTACGTACGGATGTTTGTCGTACGAAACACGTTTGACCGAACCCTCAAGCCCGTAGGAATCAATGTGTGCGTCTGTGTACATGTACATAACATATTTGTGTGTGTATTGTTTACAGATAAGCACTGTTGCCATTGACCATTTTGCATGCATGCTTGTGGAAACATCAACTTTTTCCAATTTGATTTTTGATGTTGTAAAAGGATGGAATTGATATTAAATAAATATAAATAGATTACATATTTATAATCTGCACTTTTACATAATTATTTCGAATTATTTTCACAATTTTTCAAACATTAATTAGGTTTTTTTTCATAAAACTGCAAACGGTCAAAAATTTGCGAACAAAAGTTTACTAGTCAACTCTGTCTAGTGAGAGAGCGATCAGCTGACACGTTCTTACGGAAAAAAATCAAAATTGTTTTGATTTCTACGTTCCGGGCTACGTACGTACGTGCGTTGACCGCCGGTGAGTTTTCGTTTACATTGCACACTCATAAGATAGGTCGTGTCAGCTGACACGTTTTTGGTACGGACGTTCGTGAGTAACTGCCGCATTATGCATTCAGAAGCTGCAATAATGAGAAAATTAGGAATTTATAATTTGTATGGCAGATTGAGTTCAATAAGGGCTTTAATGTAGAAAACTTTACTAATCATTTCATTCATTAATTCATTTTCATTCAGCCATCTGTGTGAAATTGGTATAACATGAGAAGCCTGGCATATTTAAGCAATTTCAACTTATACTTTTTTACTTGTTATTGCTATTTTTTTAAGTCTTTAAAAAAAAACTGTCTTAAGTGATTGATATGTCCATGACCCCCCGAACAGTCTCATGTCGAACCATGTAGTTATTTATTCTTCAGACTCTTTGAAAAAATTAATGAACTCGAAAGAGTCCAATAAAGCTTCACAAAAGCATCGGGAAAAGAATGAAATACGGTTCCAAAATAGTTTAATATAGAGTCAAAAAGGTTCGAAAGGAATCAATAAACGCATCGGGAAAGGTTCGGTAAACAGTTCCGATATGTATAAAAAATTAGCCAGTGTTCATTTCAGTGAGTGTAACGACTTTTCGGCAGAGACTTAGCCAAGGAGAAAAAAACTATTTTCTTATAACGTAAACTTCCTGTAGTATTTCCCTCAGATATGAGTTTCCTTACGAGTTCTAAATGAATAAAAACCGTTAGAGGTAATATAAAACTTTCAATGCCTGATCCTTTTTTGTAGCTTTTTTACAGTCTTTGAGAGACCTTATGCGTTCGTTTTTGGAGTCCTATTGAATTTTTTTCTGATACTTTGGATTAACATTTTATTTTGGAGCATTCAAGCTTGGATTAGTGTAATTATGGGAGTGTGAGAGTTGTGAGAGTGTAATTATGGGAGAAATCAGTATAAAACACTTGCCAGAGTGTGTTATATTGGAGTTCTTTGAAACGAAACTTTTCTGTACCAATATCTAGCATAGCAATATCGGGGTGTTAGACAAAGGAAAGGAAAGAAAAAGAAATTAAAAGAAAATAATAATAAATAAAGAAAAAGAAAGGAAAGCGGCGTGTTATCGGTTTGTTAATGAAAACTTATCAAACGATTATAGAAAAGTTGTCGATTATTTATTGAAAGTTTATCGATATATAATCAAAAAATTTTAGATTTTTTATTGAGAGGTTATTTAATAGTAGACTGTTATACATGTCACCGGAGTTATAGGGTTGTCATCTATTTGTTTTTAAATATGTATCGATTTACTATTAAAAATTATCAAAATAATCAAAAACTTTTAGATTTTTTATTGAGAGGTTATTTAATATTAGACTGTTATACATGTTACCGGAGTTATAGGGTTGTCATCTATTTGTTTTTAAATATGTATCGATTTACTATTAAAAATTATCTATTGTTTATCTTAACATTATCGGAATGTAATCGGAGCGTTATCGACTTACTATCGCAATGTTTTCGACGTTACATCGGAGTGTAGTCAAATCGTTAACGTCGAACTGTTGATTAGCTATCGTTAACCTATTGATTTGTCTTCGAAAAGTTATTACTTTGTTATGAAAAAGTATTCATTTTATCCTTTTTTTCAGGGAGTGTTAAAAATTGTTATCGACGGAGTGACAATTTGTACTGGTAACGGGTACATAGAGCCATTCAATATAGAGGACTCGTATGTAGTTCGTTGATAACAAGCAAAAAAGAAACTAATAAACAGCCGATAACTCGGCGATAACAGTTCAATCAGTTTACTGTATCGATTGCTACCGATAAGAAGAAGTAAAGTTACCTCTGTTGTGGTTTAACTTCAACCCTTGGGTGAGCTCTAGTAAATTTTAAAAAATTCGTTTTCTATACATACACCTGTCCTTTTACACATCGAACTTCACGATTACTTCCTACCGACGCTTTTTATTTCTAACTATTTGCCTTCCTGGGACTTGAATCCAAGACCTTTGATGGCGTATACGACCACCCTATCGCCACGTCAAGGCGGCCGCCAGCGAACCAATCCTGAACAAAAAGTCCATCTGGACCAAAGTGGCATCTATGCAGAGTAGCAACATATTGGTCGTGTAAACTTAAACATTTTGCCATTGTAGCGACAAAGTAGCATCAACAAATACTGTTCATAAGTTCAAACTTGTTCGAATCAAATCAAAGCCACTTTCTATTGCTTTAAAGCAGTGGTTGTCAGCTAGTGAAATAATTATTCACTTCACGCGTATTATTATTCTCTTTCGTTTAGAAGTCGCTGAACAAGCACAGTAGCAACATCGGAGGAGGCTATTGTTTATTTGCGCATTTCTAAAAAGATATTTTTCAAACAAACGCCTATGCGTAAAATATTTTAATTGTTAGCAAATATTTTTTTAAGTTTTTTGTTAGTATATATTCTGTATACTTCTATGTCAACATTCAACTCCAGTAATGATATGGTGCAACAAAATACAAGTCGAATAAGTCGAACAAAAATTTACCAATCCGAAAATTTCGAAAAATTAAAAAAATGCCATAATTCTATACCAAATACGAAAAAAGGGATGAAAGGGGTATGACACCTACCATATTAAGTAGAAGAAAATGAAAAAGTTCTGCAGGGCGAAATCAAACCCTGGGAATCATGGCAGGAATACTGTTCGTGGTATTACATATACATATAAATAAATTAGCGGTACCAGACAGATGATGTTCTGGGTCACCCTGGTCCACATTTTGGTCGATATCTCGAAAACGCCTTCACATATACAACTAAGGGCCACTCCCTTTTAAAACCCTCATTAATACCTTTAATTTGATACCCATATCGTACAAACACATTATAGAGTCACCCCTGGTCCACCTTTATGACGATATCTCGAAAAGGCGTCCACCTATAGAACTATGGCCCACTCCCTTCTAAAATACTCTTTAATACCTTCTATTTGATACCCATGTCATACGTTCATTTTCTACATGGTGATTTTTCCTTATTTTGTCACCAAAGCTCTCAGCTCAGTATGTAATGTTCGGTTACACCCCAAATTAGCCTTCCTTACTTGTTTAAGTGTTAGAAACATGCGTGCATACGTCCTGCCTCGTTGGATTTTTATCAACGACTGCACTACAACTACGAAGATGTTACTCTTACTAACACAGCCACAGTTTCAATTTTGGTGACCACTGCTTTAAAGTGACGACTTAAATTTTCTTGTTTAACGAAATGCGAAATAGCTTATGCAGTGCACTGGTATGTATGTACCATGTATTGAAATGTGTGCAACACGTTGAAAGCAAATTAAAAATTTGCAGATACTCAGCGCACGTATTGAAGCGAACGAAAGCGAAAGCTGCTTGCCAGCGAAGTATAGCGCGGCATGCTGATGATGATGGGTGGTGGGGCCCTTAGGTGCATGAGTGTCACGTACTTACTGGGTCTATGTATGTAAAGAGTAAAAACGCTGAGCAGCCAAGCGAACTGACATGAATTCCCAGCTGTTCCCGAAGCTGTTCACTTAGGATACATTCAGATGATTATACCAACTTTTTTTAATAATAATAATTTAGTATTTTTGGGCCAAGTTTTCTTTTTCACCTGATGCTACCTTATCTTATATATGTACATATGTTTAACTTCATACATACCTTCGAAAGCGGGCGGTTTTGTAAAGTTAAACAGAATTTTATTACGAGATAACTTTTTTTGTTGCTGAAAAATAAGTGCTTGCTGACCCTGAAAATTTAATAGTAATGAACTTTTTATTGATGTAACAAAGGCTTGACAGAAGACATGTTACCACGAATTAATTAGCTAATTCGGAATTCCGCTTAAGTTCAATAGCTAACTATAGTTAATTAGCAATATTTGAGGGGATTAGTGAAACTTTACTCAGAAGATTGCAGAAAGCCAATGTTTTCCACACATATTCTGTATATATCGAAACAATTTTGTTGCAAAAATACGCTTTTGTTGAGATTGTTTTGGTGATTATTTTATTTTTATACAGAAATTAACTATTGCCAACAAGTTCTACTTTGGACTGAGCAGGCAATTGGAAAGTAGAGCTCTATGTCGACGAACAAAAATCACGCTCTACAACTCGCCCATCAGTCGCTGATTCTATTTATGGCTCGGAATTATGAACAATGTCGATACAAAAATGAGATGGCTCTTGGAATGTTTGAGAGAAAAGTTATTCGAAAAAT
The DNA here is from genome assembly GCA_029619165.1 of Eurosta solidaginis. Lineage (NCBI taxonomy): Eukaryota > Metazoa > Arthropoda > Insecta > Diptera > Tephritidae > Eurosta > Eurosta solidaginis. Next base: position 24,470 of record JARSSU010048375.1, on the reverse strand, counting down.
GTATGCTCCCGCCCATTGTGGACAAAACAAATGTGATATCTTATCCGTTGCCTGACATGGTGTTCAAGATGGCAACTTTTTTGCGTTTGGCAGCCTTTTGACAGGATGTTCAATATGGCGACGCATACGGCCGTCCATCTTCAATGCGTGATAGAAAGAGATGCGGGATGAGAACACGATAGTAATTTAAAAACCCGAAGGTTTCGCTGGCTAGGTCATGTTATGTTATGAATGGACGAAAGCGCTTAGTCCAATAAAGTATTTCAATCGAATTTAGTTTCGATAAGACTTTGTTATTGAAAAGGTATCGATAATTTATCGAACATTTATTTGTATAATATTAAAAAGCTATCGATATGTTATCGAAAAGCTAATGGTTTGTTATCGAAAAATTATCTCTTTGTTATGAAAGAGATCGATATATTATCAAAAAGTTTTAGATGCACTATCGAACAGGTATCGATTATTTGTAGAAAAATTATCGATAAGTTATCAAAAAAATATCAATTTTTTATCAAAATGTTATCGACTTCTTATCGGAGTGTTGCCAATTTTTTATCAGCGTGTTATCAATTTAGAATCAAAAAATTATCGCTTTGCTATCAAAAAGTAATTGAACTTTTATCAAAAAGTAACTGCTATGTTATCCAAAAGTAAATGTATCGTTTATTATTTGAAAAGTTATCGATTTGTTATCAAAGAGTTATCTGTTTGCTGTTTAAAAGTTTTCGATTTCTTATCGAATGGTAGATATATGTACTCCTTCTATAACAAGCCGACAACAAACCGGAATGAGGCCGATAATTCGGCGTTAAGAAATCGACAACAAGGTGATAACAAACCGATAACAGGTCAACGATATGTTACAAGTAAGAAGCCGACGAAAAAAGTCGAAATTTTTTCTGGTAAAGGTACTTCTGTTATGGTTTAGCTGCAACCCCTGGGCGAGCTCTAGTTAACTTAAAACTATTAAGTTTGTTAAAGAATACGTGACTGTATACACATAGAACTTCACGAGTACTTGGTACTCAAGTTTTTTTTTAATTTCGTACTAGATCCAACCTAGTCAAACGCATACCTAATCAACACGAATGCCCTTGTCACTTAACCGCCTATGCAATTTTGACCAGCTGTGCCTTTTTTGCGATAACTGACCGTAAACAGCTCCTCTCAACTCAATGCCGGTCTGGCCCTTCCTAGGCTTTCAAATACGGGGACCAATAGGAATCTTTTCTGGGAAAGAGCGTCTCCTTTCTTTCTTATTATATGGCCCAGACCAGGCGCCGTCTAGGCTTGTATTCCTTGCAACATCTTCATATCTGCGTTAAGCTCATGATTATACCTCCTTCGATGTTCGCCGTCATCATCACGGACAGGACCCAAAAATCTGCTAGAGAACTTTTCTCTTCAATGTTACAAAGCTCATATCCCCAGCTCTCGACAGCGTACATTATTCCCAGCCATACATGGCGCAGTTGTAGAGATTTTAGTTTGTCGAGAGATTATTTTGCTTTTCATTTGCTATTCAGGTAAAAATAGCACTTGTTAGCAAGTATTATTATCTGTTTAAGTTCTAATCTGACATGGTTTTCGTTTTAGGGCTGGTTTTCAGATAGCCGATACTGCGAAACACACTTTTTACCTCTTTGTCTAATCCAGCGAAGGCAGAATTCGGGCTCGGTTGTCAAGATCTATGACATCAATAAGATTGGCATACTCCAGCAATTATATGCGCTTATAACAGATTGCACTGTAACGGTTTTGATTCGCTGGTAGAATTATCTTCTCCCGCATTATGCTAAGGAAATCGCGCACAAGAGAGTCGTTTTGTATAAGGTCTCGTTTGGTTTCTTTCTTCTTTCTATTCTTTCTAATCCTTACGGAGTTGCTGGTATTGCTCAACGTCGGTTGGCAGAGCATTATAAACTTTGTAAGGAACTTAAGTTCAGAACTAACGGCATACAAGAAACTTCCTTTCGCACTGTCAAGGTTGCTTTGAAGTTGACAAAAGATGGTGAGTATCTATTATATTATAGTGAGCCTTCTCCAGGATCTCGCATATCGTGAAGACCTCTTCAATTATAAGAGTTAACCAGGTTCGAAGCTGAGCTGATAATTTCCAATTAGTTCCTTGACTTTGGCCTTCAGTCTTTGGCATAATATGCGAGATAGATGATTTCGCGGCAATTTAGGCAGTTTACGGGATCGTCTTTCTTGTGGATTGGTCAGAGCACACTTCACTTCCAAATCTGGAGACATGCGCTGGTCCGACCATTCTTTTTATTATTTAGCCGGGATATTGTCATTATCAAATCATCATAGTTAGTAGGGTGTCAGTATGTGTTTCCATCATCAGCGATGAAAGTATCGAGTTCGTCTTCTCCCTCGCCAGCTGACAATGAGGGAAAGGGATGCATATACAAACTAAGCTTAACTTTTGACTTGTATTTATTAGAAGCAACGACAATATCTCGGTAAACACTCAATGTTTCCCCACCGTCCTGAGTATGTAGCTAAACATCTTCGCCAAATTTCCTCCAATTTGAAGCCATTATGTTTACACTTGACATGCCTTGTGCATAAATAAATTTGATTCACATTTTTATTCGAAATTGCTATCATTTTCTGATACCCACGTAATTTGTCTGTCATTGCCTCTTTATATTAGGCATATCGACAGTTGAAACATCAAGGCAAAATTAGAAAAAGAGCTAAGGCATCAACAACAAATATATTGATATATGTATGTGTTTACAAACACAAGTGCATGCAGATATCTGTCTCTGCATATACAATATGAAAGTACACTGAAATAAAAAGACGGGTAAAATCAACCGAACCACGGGTCAATTCAACCGAAATTTCTGTCAATTTTTATCCATCGCAACCAGATAGTTAATTAACTGCGCATAAATCGTTGATTCGTAATTGACCGATATAGTAGTCAAATAAACAAAAAAAATTTGTTTCATTATACTTTTCCCATAGTTTGGTTGAATTAACAATTATTACTGTCGCTCTAAGAATAGCAATCAAAACTGTTAATATGAAAGGGATTTCTGTTCTTTTTAAATTACCAGTGCAAACTGTTAAATTAACAGCGAAAGCCGTAGAAATTACCATCTGTGTCATTCGTTGTTCATTCGAAATAACCAGCGTAAACTGCTAAATTAACAGAGTTTATTGTCGAAATGCCAATACCAGTGAAATCTATTGAAATAACAGATATTTTTGTTTTTTCTAGATTAATAGTGTAAACTTTTACATCAACAGATCATATGACACCAATACCTGTGAAAAAATAAAAGCCGGATAAATATATATTTAAACTTACGTAGTATTTATATATAAATTAAACATAAGTACATTTCATTTCTAATGGTTTTGTTGCTACATTTAGTAATATTAATTAAAATATTAATAACTTAAATCTGAATTCAAATAAACAAAACTTGTTCCGAATTACCATCGACAGCTTTGCACGAAAGTGTGTTGCCATATATATACATAAATATGCGAATACATAAATACACATGTTTGCTACATATATATTTGCTACATACATATTTCACACACGCCTTAGTACATGCTGCACTGCACCGTTTGTTAAACCACATTGGCGTCGGTTTCAAGAACTTTATTTCCACTTTTTCTTCAAAAGTTTTCAGTAAATTGTTATATTATATATATTACAATGATATATATATTTGTGTACGCACATTTGATATAAAATGTTTCCATTTTATTTGAATTTAAAACAAATATCGGACAAATAAGTAAATATGTACATACATACTTATGTATGTACTTACTAACCGAACTTCAATTGGGCGTACATCAAATATGCTGCACACATTAAACATTATATACTTTATTACTTTGTTTTATTAAACGCACTTTCGCCAAATTTAATTTATTAAATATAAAGTTTTGAACTTCGTAGTAGTCACGCAACTGATCCTGAATTCTTTCAGTTGAAATTTCTTTGAAATTTACTCATGCATTGACAGTTGTTCGCTGTTGAAATGACCAGTGAGATCAGTTGTGTTAACAGAAAAATCAGTTAGATTGATTATGAATCTGTCAATTTTACAGATTTTTGTTAACTTAAGAGCGACAATTTCTCTTCTGTTGAAATGGCTAAACTAATTTCTTCGCTTGACAAAGAACTCGGTCAAATTAACCATAATTCGATCAATTTCATCAAATCTCCGTTAAGTCAAGAACAACTGAACCGATTTGTTGATTTTACTAGCACAATTTCTTTCAGTGTATAAACATACATAAATAGGTATGCTTGGGTTATTTCTGTACCCAAATCTTTAAGGTTGTGTTTCGTGGCTGTTTAGTATTCAACTTTGGTTTGTTTGCTATAAATGAATCTTTATCGAAATATTATTGAGATGAATGGTTAATGACGTTATTAGTTTTACAAAAGTTGTGCTTAAGTATTTCACAGAACGCATTTATCTCAGTGTTATATTTGCGTATATCAATTGGCTTATACGTGGCTGTGCATACGAATTGAGATATACAGCACCGAGCACGAAAGCAGCAATGAAAATTATTTTAATTAATTTTCGTTAATTAAGTAATTTATTAATTATAAATTTCCAAAATTTAGATATATAACCTTTTTGAATTTTCTAACTTAAACTATGCAAAACAGTCTCTGAAAAATTTAAAAATTCCAGAAAATTTTACGAAAATTTCAAACTTTTTATTTCGAGTTTTCTAAATTTGTGTAAATGTGCAGTTTATGTAAGCGGTAAAGGTTAAACAAAAATCACGCTCTACAAGTCACTCACCATGCATGTCCTGATGTGTGGCACGGAATCGTGAACAGTGGCGGGAGAAGATGGACTGGCTGTTGGAGTGTTCGAGGAGTTCTCCGGAAGATTTATGGTCCTGTCTGTGATGCCGATGGCGAGTATGAAAGGAGCTATATTGATGAACTGTATGAGCTTAACGCAGATATGGCGAATAAAAACCCAAAGGATTCGCTGGCTAGGTCATGTTATGCAAATGGACGAGAAATTGCTCGACACCCTCGCCGAAAAAAATTCTGAAAATTAAGGAAAAAATTTTGAACATTATTATACTAGAATTTATTGGGCTACAAAACTGAATGCTCAAAAATTTTCTATAAATTCAGTCATATACAAAGTCATAGACCGATTACGGTAATTTTTTTAGCATAAAACTTATTCACGGTCTGAAGAAATAGTATTGTAATTACATTACAAAAATTTATTATCAAATGTAAATAGAGCCAAGTAAGAGATCAATACGCACGAGCTTAGCTCGGCAAGGTTTAACTTCGTCCCAAAAATTAGACAGCTTAACGAAATACAATTAGAAAAACATTTAATTGAGATGTGGCAACCCTACTCAATTATATTTTTTATTGAAAAAAATACTTGAAATAGCTATTGTTTGCTATCTATAATGACATATTTAACTTTACTAAAAAAAAGTTGTTATAGGTGGCAACCTTTCATAAACATTCTAAGTAGCAATACCTAAGTTTGAGAGATTGGAATGTCTGGTTGAGCTGCAGATAAAATTTTGTCCAAATGGATATATCCGTGTCCGATGTACAAAGGAGTAAATGAAGTAAGGGCAGGTGGCAACCCAAGGTGGCAATCTACTTAAAGTACATTTCTATAGCAGTACGGTGTAAACACTTTTCGTTAGATGGCCACAGCAATACCGCGGTCAATTAAAAAAATACGTGGCATTTTTGTAGTCTCATCCTAATGCATGGTTTTTACTACGTCAAATTTGTCCACAAAACTTGGCCATATCAATGAAAGCTACGTGTTATACAACATCAAATGGACGGCAAGTCCGTTTCGAGTACACAATTAAATTGACCAACAAGTGAAAACGGCAATTGTCCAATGGTGTGGCAAATTTGACATTAAATTTTCATTTACTAACAAGCCGGCAATTTATTTTCGTTCGTCAGCTGGAGTCTCATCAATAAATAATGCCACAGCGTGTGAAACAACGACAAATAGAGGTGGGTTCTGAAATAAATGAGCTCAAAAGTGAGTATGTCACTCACTGTCACTGGAAACGCTTTTGACCCCAACTGACGGGTCAACTTGGGACAGTTTTTGATGTCGAGTGATTTTGACTTGATGACAACATTCTTGTTTATAGGTAAAATAAATTGTAAAGTTTACACAAGAAAGCGACCCTTAGTAATGCAATGTCAATAAAAACGGTCTGTCATAGAACGTGAAATGCGTTTGCAGTCAATTTGTGGTCAAATGTCAAATTAAATTGACCGATAAGTGAAAACGGCTTATGCACAACAGTATGACTTTCAAATTTAATTTGCTTACATGCTGGTAATTTATTTTTGTTGCCAACAGGCTTCCCACCAAAAAACGATGTCAAATGCTTGATTTTCCCTGGGTCAAATTTGACCTCAAACTTGGTCATATCAATAAAAAAAAGGCTGATAATACAACCCCAAATGCATTTGGTGTCTGTTTAGACTTACGCCCCGATTCTGGGGTGGTAACAACATTCTTCACCACGGTAACGAAATCATATGGCAACTTTTACACCCTTTTGGTATTCTACCCGCGAAAGTAGCCGGATAATTTTTTACCCACAAAAGTAGGTGGTTACATCGAAATAACCACACAACAGCTGATATTTAGAAAAAGGCAAAACTGAAAAATAAAGAATTGTAAGCGCAAATAAGTAAAGATAATATTAAAATAATGTTGCCTCTTGCTATACAAATTTGTTTACATTATGTACTTTCACAGAGTAAATTACAATATACCTATGTAGTAACTTATGCATAATATGCATATACACATCGTCCCGTTTATTCGTTAACCTCGTATCTACATGTGAGACATTTTCGGTAAAGCGAACACAGTTGCCACACCATGTTTTCATTTGGGACCAAAATTCATCGAAAAAAGGACCAAATTTTTGTTTTATTTTATTAGTATAAAATACAAAATTTTATATATGTGCATGCAACCAAAAATGATACTATATTTTGACATAGAATAAGTCTATGCCTTCCACCAACCAAACGTTGTGAACCTAGTTTTGGTCACAAAGCTCTTGGTTCTAGCACTATGTTGTTGATTGCAATAAAATAAAATGTATAGTGCAGTTAGGTTTTAGTAAAAAACGGTTCAAAATTTGCGTTCTGGTGGTTTCGAACTATGTATGTGGAAAACTCAGTAAATCATAAATGAAATTAGGCAATTTTGTTAGTGCTATTTTTATAGATGCTTACTTTTTCCCTTAACGTTTACACTTCATATCAGAGCCTAGATTCAGTAAGTGTGAGTTTTGATCCCAGGCCTCAGGGGTTCTGCTAGCACCTACGGGCATAATTTTATACAAAACATTTCTTCCGAAATCAAACCTCTTTTGCATTTGCTTTCTTCTGTCTTCGAGTTAAAATATTTCATGTGCCAAGATACTTAGTTTTCAATTGCCTTGCGTGGCTTAACACCACAATAGTCCTGGAATTCCTTGAACTCATTGAGCAGGGTGAGAAAGATTTAAATATCATAGTGCCAAACGAGAAGTAATGCATAGAATTTCTTTGTATACGCTTTGAAAGTGTTAGGCTCACGGCAGAGTGCTCGCTATAAGCTATGCTAGGCGAGAAGCAACATATTGTTGTATAACCGATCGAAATATCTAGCCGCTATAATATTATGTGTTAACGACAATGTTTGCCAACACTTTTCTTTTTAATGCCTGGCATAAATTATATCCTAGGTGAAATGTTATTGTTCTGGTACATTTTACTGACTGAGCAATTTTTTATGGTGAGAGTTCCATTGAAATAAATTCAAAATTATATGGGGGCTAACGAAATTGTGGCGAATTTTTGGGCAATATTGTGAATTTTTAACTGAGTGAAAAAGAAAGACAAGTACCAATCGCGGCTACTGCCTAAAAAGGACCAAAATTGAAGAAAAGGGACCAGCGGACCAAATGGTTGGAAGGGACCATTTTTGGTCCAAATGGAACAAAGTGGCAACCGTTAAAGCGAAGAAAACTACCTTTCAAATTTCTCCACAGACACTGGTGAGTTTCTCGGTGGTGACAGCGTTACCACTTGGGCCAGAATCGCGAATAAAGGAACTGGTAACGATATTCGGTTACATAATGTTCTGGGAACAATTTTTTTGGCCATTTAGGTTTCGCAAATTTGACATTAAAATTTCAATTTGCTAACATGTTTGCAATTTAATTTCGTTTGCCAACTGGCGTCCCATCAATAAATAATGCCACAGCCGTGTGAAACAACGACAAATAATGAGGCGGCTTGTGAAATAAAAAGAACATTTTAGAGAGGGCTTTGACCACGCGCTGCGGCATCGACTTCGAGTCAGTAGTGTGACATAATGGAAACACCTTTCAGTCTAACAGATCAGCAGATCCGCTTGAGGCAGTTGTTGATTCCAATCATTTTGCCCTAATGAGAGCTAAACAAAAGCGTGTGAAACGACGGGTAATAATGAAACGAATTGAGAAATTAATAAACACAAAATTCGAGTCAGTAATATGACATAATGGAAACGCTTTTGACCCCAGCTGACAAGCGGGCAAGCTTGAGGCAGATTTCGAAGTCACTTGTTATTTGTCTTAATGAGGAACACACATAATAAAAACATGTTTGCAAAAAATTTTTGGTCTTTAACTAACATTGCTTGACTTAGACTTGCCTATTTTTTGTTTTTAGTATTTTTCCAGTACAAGTTAATAGATTTTGATGGTATTTGCCTCAGAAAATGTATGACAGAAATTTAAGTTACGCTATTTTACAATTGTTTTATAAGTAGTTTGCACTTCACTGACTATATAGAAAACCATATACATATGTACATTAGGGTGGCACTTAATTTCTAAAGTGTTCCGCTTCCCTCAAAAGTATTGAAAGATGCTTAAAATATGTGTGTGCAAAATTTTGTGCTAATCAAAAAAGATTTAAAGGTTGCGCAAGGAGCTTGAAATCGTGAAAAGAGCGAATTTTTACATTTCTTTAGTCCTCCCTAATTCATTTATTATTGACGGATTTTTCTCTCACTTGTTATCAAATAACTATACAGATTTTGCTTTCAAACGCATTTAAACATTACAAATAATAAAAATAAAAAAGGTAAAAAAAAGGAAGAAGTGTCGAGATTTCAGTTGGGCGCAAAATTTTCATCTTTTTTATATGAATTTTTAGAAATTGTACGTAGGTTCGTAGCTCATTCCATTTGACTTTAACGACGTGCAAGCTTTAAAACGCTATCGACTTCTTTTTAATTTTGAGAAATGTTTTCTTGACGGGTGTTGATCATTTTCTTCTCTACTGTGGCGAATATTAGCATTTCGATACGTCACTATGCTGCTAGTAAATAAATGCACAAACACATCAAAGCAGCGCACACTCATGTGAACAACGAAGCGAGGAGCGAAGAGAATATTTCACATACACACTTGTAATCATCATCTAGTAGCAAAAGTTATTACTCACACATCTACACGCATATAACTAGAAGACAAACGTGAATATCATAAAGAGAAATGGGAGATAAAAAAGCAGCTGTTCGAGAAGGCTGTTTGGGAAAAGTGTAGACGCTAGGAGAAATAGGTGAACGAGACAACTGAGAGCATAAAAGCAGCGCAAGCTGAGTATTAATCAATCAGTTTAATTTTTAAACTATGTAAGTGAAGTACGCGAGTATTGTAATTATGAAAGTAATGCTACCAAAGTAGTGTAAGTACAAACATTTTGCTATACTGAATACTTGAGTTATTTATTCGACATTTCAGAGATTCGAATGAAGAAAACTTATTTTCGTTTATATTATATTTTAGTCTGTAGCTCTGCTGTTAATGGACCGATTTCTAAGATTGTAGTCAGTTTTTAAAAAACAAGGAGTTAAAAACATAAAAAGTGCTTTGAAAAGGAGCAAAGTTTCTACGATAAAGGAATATGAACAATTGAAATGTTTAAAACTCGTCCTTTTTCAGGACTTCAAGTTCCTTGCGTGACCTCTAAATATTTATAGATTGGCGTAAGACATTTGTATATATTTGTTTTTGCGCTTATCGCATTTTGCTTACTGGCAAGATCGAAAATCCAAGCACTTTTTTTCTCCATACAACGAAGTGTCACCCTAATGTGCACATGTACACACTTAAATTAAGTCAAAGTGGCCACAGCTGGTATTTTTGAATTGCTTTGATGCTCATTATGCATAAAATTTATGATTGAAAAATCGTTGGTTTTTTTTTCTTCCAAGTATGTACGGCAGCAGTCGTTCATTATTTCCAAAGGACAAAATAATTTTTCGATATGAGTTTCATATTTTTATTTTTTTTTGCAAATAGCTCTGTATGCAGGTATATAAATTGTGCTCGGTTTGATTATTTATATGGAATTCTTTAATACGAATCTTAAATCATATTTCTGTTTAAAAAATAACATAACCCATTTTGTAGGTACAAGCGCCATTTCTTTCCAAGTGTATATTTTGGTAGATAACTTTATTTGTATAAAAGATTTGGCCTTTAGAACAGGAATTGAGACAACTCTTTCATTCATTCGCGTCACGCAATACCTTTTTGGCATAACTGATGAAAATTGGGAAAACCAATAGATAACGAGCCATCTGTTGTTGTTCTTGTATTAAGGATAAAGGCATTCCCCAAAGGTTTTGGGAAGTGTTATCGATGTTGCTGGTTCTTTGCCAGATATATATCCGATAAGTTCCGGTAAAAAGCACCATTAAGGTACTAGCTCGACCATTCTAGGCTATTCCGCGCCGCACCACTCAGTGAGGAACTTGGCGTCGCATGATCCTCGCCTGATAAATATGTGTATGGTACATTCATATTTGTAACAGGATTCCCATCGCATAGGCGAGGCTAGCAATTGGGATGCGGAAGCTCTGAAGCTACAAAGAGTTGCATTGCACTTACCAACGTCTTGAATCGTGATTCTTCTTCACGATAGTCGATAATACTCTTACTAGGTCTGAAGACACGATTATAAGTGTAGTATAGATAAAACCTTATAGGCGATACTAAGCAGCCTGATTCCGACTTTTCTGATAATTCGGCTGAGAATACTTAAAATCCAATCTGGATGTGCGGATGCCTTAGACCATACGTTAGACCATTTTTGCATACGAGTTAATATATGATTTTTAAAAGCTCGTCTTCTTTCTGCAGCGATAAGCACCCTGCAAAAAATGCGATTAGCCTAGGATGAGTCCGGGATTAGTCGCAAAGGCGTATGTTACTATAGCCAGTTTTGGTTTCTTTATATGAATTGGAGTGATCAATTTTGTTTGTACCTTTTTATACTGGGCTGGTCCTCTTTATACCCCTACGAGTACTGACAGACAGGCCCTTTTTCTACTCTTCTTGATGCCCTCACGAGTACTATTCGACGGGTCCTCATTGTATCTCTTCTGGTAATGTCGGGCATATCCTCTTCGCATCCCTTTTGCTACTGTCGGGAGTATAATCGATGTTGCGGGTCTTTGGCGATATTGATCCGGTACGTTCCTAGAAAAAGCACCATTATCATCTAATTCCTTAAATCCTTGAGGAACTTGAGGTCGGAAGAGCCTCCCCTGCTAAACAAAAATGATTAAACACGGGTATGTTGGGTGGAGGAGCTACAATTGTACTGGAAAACCATTGAAAGGGTTGCGCTACACAATGCCTGGAGTCCCTTGAAACCCCCTGTTAAAAACATGTATCCTCCTTCTTTCAACAGCTTGCTAGGTAGTCCATTGTTCCCTGACGCTTTATTATTATAATATTTTCGTGATAACGCCATTCTTCCATATTGATAGCAGGGTGGTAAAGAAGATCGCACACCCAGATCCATAGTGAGCTAATTGATTTTTTGAGTTGATCGCTTTTTTGATCCTGGTGTGCGATACGTTCCGTCGTTGGGGACTGTAGAGTCGTAACTCGTTGTTGTTGGTGTTGTTTTAGTGATAAAGGCACAAAGGGTGTGGAGGATTGTTACCGATGTTGATGATACTTTGCTTTATATAGACCAGTTACGTACCATGAGGAACATGGAGTCGCGAGAGTTTCGCCTGTTAAAGAAACAGGATTAGCCACTGGAAGTGAGCTTGAAAATTGGGTTGAAGAAACAATAAATTTCGTTGGCAGCCCCTTGAATCATTTGGGTATTTAAGTCGTGAGCGACTTCCAATTTTTATAAGACTAATCACCGTGACTTATTTGCCAATTTTCACCAACTCAAAGTCAAGGTAAACGGTATTAACATCTGCTTCCCTTATAACAGCAATTAGAATTTCCACGTTGCTGCCTATGAAAAATGTATGAATGGCTGACGCGGTGTGGAGATAGTAAGCTGGTCTAACTAGCCATGTGACAGACTCCAAACCAAATTTGAAAAGGAATGACAGAAAATCATTCCAATATATGTACATAAAGACCAAAAATACTTTAGCAAATCTTTCTTAAATGCGGTCGCCCCTCGACAGAGCAGGACCCGTCCTGGCAATGTGTAGTAAAAATAAATAAACAGCACTCCACAAATTGCAAGAGAAGCTGGATCTTAATCTCTTTGGATATACTTATACATACATACCTCGGTAAAAAATATTATTATTGTTAATTCCAAGAAAAGCATTCAATTCAGTTCAACCGAAAAAGATTCCCAAATCTATTCACTGAAAAGTTTGAAAAATAACAAAAGAAGATCCTTTTTCTCTTCTTCTTTATACATACATCTCACCTTTAAAACAAAAAAATGTAAGGCGCAATAACCTCCGAAGAGATGTTAGGCCGAACTTCTCTGCCAATTTGCGTCGTGCTGCTTTTTAAATTTTCCACAAATTGGCGGGACGGGACCTACTCGTTTTACGCCGACTCCGAGCGGCATCTGCAAGGCAGATGAGTTTTCACTGAGAGCTTTTTTTGGAAGAAATACACTCGGAGTGCTTGCCAAACACTGTCGAGGGGCGATCCCGCTTGTTCTTCTAATTGAAAAATCTTCTTTCTAAAATTTTGATGTTGCTTTGCCCGGGGCGTGAACCCAGCATCTTCGGTGTGGTAGGTGGAGCACGCTACGATCACACCACGGCGGCCGCTTAGCTTTACAGTTTATAAAACCACTTGCTCAGATGTTACCTGCTGGATGATATGTTGCAAAGTTAAATGGCGTGTGATAAGACAAAATTACTGGGCTGCTAGCCAAACCGCAACTAAATTACCAAGAAATAGTCTCAATAACAACAAATAAAATCAGTACAACTAATAACCACAGAAAACAACCATAAGTGGCGCAACAAAGGAAAAGGTATTATTTTACGTTTACTTTAACAATGTGAAGAAACTAAATTTTTTATGTACTTATGTACACTCAAAACAAAAAGATATGTTTTAAAATGTTTCATTGAATCACGGAAATTTTACTTATGCATATTATAATTTTCGAAGTTTTTAAACGGATAAGTATGTTTGCGCAACTTTTACTCTTATACGATGTCCTTAGGGAATCTCTCATACGCAGTTCATTGTCCCATTCATCGTTCGGAATCAAACTCCATACAAACTTGTATGACCGAACCCTCTCCTTCGAGTCTCAATTAAGTGCAGTGGGAACACAATTTTACAATACATTACAGATTCCCAGATGCCCCTAACATTTGCTTTGTTTGTGTGTCTAAACTTTTCAATAAAACACAAACTTTTATTAAATCAGGCTATTGGGAAAGGTTTTTCAATTAGAAGAAAATTTTTCTAAGCGGGGTCGCCCCTCGGGAGTGTTTGGCAAGCGCTCCGAGTGTATTTCTGCCGTGAAAAGCTCTCAGTGAAAACTCATCTGCCTTGCAGATGCCGTTCGGAGTCGGCATAAAACATGTAGGTCCAGCAAAGTTCGCTAATTAAATATGTACATATGATCATCTTCTTCTATCTTCTTCTTCTTGATATATAAAAAAAACGTGTCACACGTTTGAGGCCAATGGACTCCTAAACTACTGAACCGATTTTGAATTTGTTTTGCACCCCGTGTGTAGTTTGATCTAATTTGAAATATAGGATAGGTTATATCTCAGTTTATAGTCGCAATATTATTTTATTGGAATTTTTGTTTATACGTAATAACAAAATGTTACGTATACGCAGTGGTTCACCTGTTGCTGTTGTTGTTGTTGTTGTTGTTGTTGTAGCGATTAGGTTACTCCCCGAAGGCTTTGGGGGAGTGTTATCGATGTGATGGTCCTTTGTCGGATATAGATCCGATACGCTCCGGTAACACAGCACCATTAAAGTGCTGACCCGACCATCTCGGGAACGATTTATATGGCCACATTGAACCTTCAGGCCATCCCTCCCTCCCCACCACCAAGTTCCATGAGGAGCTTGGGGTCGCCAGAGCCTCGTCTGTTAGTGAAACGGGATTCGCCGCTCGAAGGTGAGGTTGACAATTAGGTTGGAGAAGCTATATGTTGCGCTACACAACCCCTTGAATCCCGGTTCACCTCTTTTCAGTTGGTATGGATATATTTGAGCACGTGCTTATTTAACTTTACATACATATAATATATATATATATATATATATATCTTAATATATAAACAAGTAAGGAAGGCTAAGTTCGGGTGTAACCAAACATTACATACTCAGTTGATAGCTATGGAGACAAAATAAGGAAAATCACCATGTAGGAAAATGAACTAGGGTAACCCTGGAATGTGGTTGTATGACATGTGTATCAAATGGAAGGTATTAAAGAGTATTTTAAGAGAGAGTAGGCCATAGTTCTATGGATGGACGCCATTTAGGGATATCGCCATAAAGGTGGACCAGGGCTGACTCTAGAATTTGTTTGTACGATATGGGTATCAAATGTAAGGTGTTACTGAGCATTTTAAGAGGGAGTGGGCCTTAGGTCTATCGGTGAACGCCTTTTCGAGAAATCGCCATAAAGGTGGACCAGGGGTGACTCTAGAATATGTTTGTACGATATGGGTATCAAATGAAAGCTGTTAATGAGTATTTTGAAAAGGAGTGATCCTTAGTTCCATAGGTGGAGGCCGTTTCGAGATATCACCATAAAGGTGGACCAGGGGTGTCTCTAGAATGTGTTTGTACGATATGGGAATCAAATGAAAGGTGTTACTGAGCATTTTAAGAGGGAGTGGGCATTAGGTCTATAGGTAGACGCCTTTTCGAGATATCGCCATTAGGGTGGGCCAGGGGTGACTCTAGAATGTTTGTACGATATGGGTATCAAACGAAAAGTGTTACTGAGCATTTTAAGAGGGAGTGGGCATTAGGTCTATAGGTGGACGCCTTTTCGAAATGTCGCCATTAGGGTGGGCCAGGGGTGACTCTAGAATGTGTTTGTATGATATGGGTATCAAATGAAAGATGGTAATGAGTATTTTAAAAGGGAGTAATCCTTAGTTCTATAGGTGGACGCCTTTTCGAGATATCGCCATAAAGGTGGACCAAGGGTGACTCTAGAATGTTTGTTCGATATGGGTATCAAACGAAAGGTGTTACTGAGCATTTTAAGAGGGAGTGGGCATGAGGTCTATAGGTGGACGCCTTTTCGAGATATCGTCATTAGGGTGGGCCAGGGGTGACTCTAAAATGTGTTTGTACGATATGGGTATCAAACGAAAGGTGTTACTGAGCATTTTAAGAGGGAGTGGGCATTAGGTCTATAGGTGGACGCCTTTTCGAGATATCGCCATTAGGGTGGGCCAGGGGTGACTCTAGAATGTTTGTACGATATGGGTATCAAACGAAAGGTGTTACTGATCATTTTAAGAGGGAGTGGGCATTAGGTCTATAGGTGGACGCCTTTTCGAGATATCGCCATTAGGGTGGGCCAGGGGTGACTCTAGAATGTGTTTGTACGATATGGGTATCAAATGAAAGGTGGTAATGAGTATTTTAAAAGGCAGTAATCCTTAGTTCTATAGGTGGACGCCTTTTCGAGATATCGCCATAAAGGTGGACCAAGGGTGACTCTAGAATGTTTGTACGATATGGGTATCAAACGAAAGGTGTTACTGAGCATTTTAAGAGGGAGTGGGCATTAGGTCTATAGGTGGACGCCTTTTCGAGATATCGCCATTAGGGTGGGCCAGGGTGACTCTAGAATGTGTTTGTACGATATGGGTATCAAATGAAAGATGGCAATGAGTATTTTAAAAGGGAGTAATCCTTAGTTCTATAGGTGGACGCTTTTCGAGATATCGCCATAAAGGTGGACCAAGGGTGACTCTAGAATGTTTGTACGATATGGGTATCAAACGAAGGTGTTGCTGAGCATTTTAAGAGGGAGTGGGCATTATGTCTATAGGTGGACGCCTTTTCGAGATATCGCCATTAGGGTGGGCCAGGGGTGACTCTAGAATGTTTGTACGATATGGGTATCAAACGAAAGGTGTTACTGAGCATTTTTAGAGGGAGTGGGCATTAGGTCTATAGGTGGACGCCTTTTCGAGATATCGCCATTAGGGTGGGCCAGGGTGACTCTAGAATGTTTGCACGATATGGGTATCAAACGAAAGGTGTTACTGAGCATTTTAAGAGGGAGTGGACATTAGGTCTATAGGTGGACGCCTTTTCGAGATATCGCCATTAGGCTGGGCCAGGGGTGACTCTAGAGTGTTTGTACGATATGGGTATCAAACGAAAGGTGTTACTGAGCATTTTAAGAGGGAGTGGGCATTAGGTCTATAGGTGGACGCCTTTTCGAGATATCGCCATTAGGGTGGGCCAGGGGTGACTCTAGAATGTGTTTTTATGATATGGATATCAAATTAAAGGTATTAATGAGGGTTTTAAAAGCGAGTGGCCCTTAGATGTATATGTGAAGGCGTTCTCGCGATATCGACCAAAATGTGGACCAGGTGATCCAGAAAATAATCTGTCGGATACTGCTAATTTATTTATATATGCAGTACCACTAAAAGTATTCCTGCCAAGATTCCAAGGGCTGTTGATTTCGCCTTGTAGAACTTTTTCATTTTCATCTACTTAATATGGTAGGTGTCACACCCATTTTACAAAGGTTTTTCCAAAGTAATATTTTGCGTCAATAAACCAATCCAGTTACAATGTTTCATCCCTTTCTTCGTATTTGGTATAGAATTATGGCATTTTTTTCATTTTTCGTAATTTTCGATATCGATAAAGTGGGCGTGGTTATGGTCGGATTTCGGCCATTTTTTATACGAAGATAAAGTGAGTTCAGATAAGTACGTGGGCTAAGTTTAGTAAAGATATATCGGTTTTTGCTCAAGTTATTGTGTTAACGGCCGAGCGGAAGGACAGACGGTGGACTGCGTATAAAAACTGGGCGTGGCTTCCACCGATTTCGCCCATTTTCACAGAGAACAGTTACCGTCATAGAATCTATGCCCCTACCAAATTTGAGAAGGATTGGTAAATTTTTGTTCGACTTATGGCATTAAAAGTATTCTAGACAAACTAACTGAAAATGGGCGGAGCCACGCCCATTTTGAAATTTTCTTTTATTTTTGTATTTTGTTGCATCATATCATTACTGGAGTTGAATTTTGCCTTAATTTACTTATATACAGTAAAGATATTAAATTTTTTGTTAAAATTTGAATTTTAAAAAAATTTTTTTTAAAAAGTGGGCGTGTTCTTCATCCAATTTTAATAGTTTTTATCAAGCACATATATAGTAATAGTAGTAACGTTCCTGCCAAATTTCATCATGATATCTTCAACGACTGCGAAAATATAGCTTGCAAAACTTTTAAATTACCTTCATGTAAAAGTGGGCGGTGCCACGCCCATTGTCCAAAATCTTACTAATTTTCTCTTCTGCGTCATAATGTCAACCCATCCACCAAGTTTCATCGCTTTAACCGCCTTTGGCAATGAATTATCGCATTTTTTCGGTTTTTCGAAATTTTCGATATCGAAAAAGTGGGCGTGGTTATAGTCCGATATCGTTCAGTTTAAATAGCGATCTGAGATGAGTGCCCAGGAATCTACATACCAAATTTCATCAAGATACCTCAAAATTTACTCAAGTTATCGTATTAACGGACAGACGGACGGACGGACGGACGGACATGGCTCAATCAAATTTTTTTTCGATACTGATGATTTTGATATATGGAAGTCTATATCTATCTCGATTCCTTTATACCTGTACAACCAACCGTTATCCAATCAAAGTTAATATACTCTGTGAGCTCTGCTCAACTGAGTATAAAAACACGTGCCACACGTTTTGAAGCCAAAGGACTCCTAAACTACTGAACCGATTTTGAATTTGTTTTGCACCCCGGGTGTAGTTTGATCTACCTTGAGATATAGGATAGGTTATATCTCAGTTTATAGTCGCAATATTATTTTATTGCAAATTTTTTTATTTGTTTATACGTAATAAAAAAATGTTACGTATACGCAGTGGGGCACCTATTTTCAGTTGGTATGGATATATTTGAGCACGTGCTTATTGAACTTTACATACATATATATATATATATATAGCACATCGCACATCACCAGGGCCAGCGAGAGGGGCCCGGGGTTTCTGAGGGGGCCCGCGATTTGAGGTACTAAGACATTTTTTTTAATTCAGGAGAGTCAGACGGAAAAAGCTTATTAAAATGTATGCAGATAGGCCAAATTTAGGGCAGGACAACGTCTGCCGGGTCTTCTAAGCTTATAAAATAAAGTCGCTAAATGCCCATGTACGCATATCCACAACTTCACACAGAATGCTCCGATTTTAAAACGGTTTTTTGCATTTGAAGGCTTAGCTACGTGAGATGCTACAGTTAATATAATTTGAAGGTATATATTGTAGGGGCGTGGCAAATTGCCAAAATTTAGTAAAAAATCATAAAATTTTTGTTTACAAAGCTATAACTCATAAACGGATGGATGGGTTTGAAAAATTCTATTTTTCAGTAAAACCTTGAAATATTTACCTTTGATCTGCATAAAAAAAAATATATATATACTTTATTCCTTTCTTATGTCAGCCAAATTGTTTAAACAAAAGTAACATTTTTAACAAAAAATGCGTGTGAATGGTTGTTCGCTGTGAACTGTGTGCGCTAATTGCTTTTGAGCGAGACATGATGCGACACATACGTACATATATAGCATTCGCTGCGTTATTTATCTTCGGGCGTAGGTTTGTAGGTATGTATGGATGTACATCACTACATAGTATAAAACAAAGTAGCTTTTTCTGTCCCTATGTCCCTTTGAATGCTTAAACCTTTAAAAATACGCAACGGATTTTGATGCGCTTTTTTTAAAGACTGATTGAAGAGGAAGGAACGGATGGACATATTTGGCTTAAAATTGGTGGAGGGGTAGCTTAGAACCAGGAGACAGACATAGGATAATTTTTATCCCGTTCTGGCTAGGGTCTTGAGATCAAACTTGGACCTGGGTAATCCTGGGATATGTTTGTACAATCTCGAGATATAAGCGAAAACGTGGACGCGGGTACCCCTAGAATGTGTTTATAGAATATGGATAACAAATGAAAGCTGTTGATGAAAGCTTTAAAGTAATTTTCATTGTGCTATTCGATTTCGTCGCATCAACCTGGCAAAACTGATAAATATGCATGCGAAGCCGAAATAAAGACATGAATTAATAATACCCCCATAACTATTTTCATACGTCCTATTTGATTTGCCTGGCAATAAGCGATGAAGAAGAATGGGAAAAACTTGAGAGAAGAGAAAAGATGGAAGGAGAAGGAGATTGAGAAAGAGATAGAATGAGACGAAGATAGAGATAGATGAAGCGAAAAGACGGAGGGAGGAGTGAATAAAAGGATTAAGAAAAAGTGAGGGGAGGGGGAGCAGAGTTAGACGGAAAAAGCTTATTAAAATGTATGCATATATACCAAATTTAGGGCAGAACAACGCCTGACGGGTCTGCTAGTATTGATATAATAGGAACAACGGAAGTATTAAAAACAAATACTGTAAAATCCAAACAAATGTTACTAAGCTTTCATAAGCGCGCCTAAAATCATATCCACACTATTAGGAATAAGCTACATACAGAGTGTAATGGTGAAATGTGAAGAGTGAAAAATGGTGAATAAAAGGAATAGAAACAAAAAAGCAATTCTTAGA
The DNA here is from genome assembly GCA_029619165.1 of Eurosta solidaginis. NCBI lineage: Eukaryota > Metazoa > Arthropoda > Insecta > Diptera > Tephritidae > Eurosta > Eurosta solidaginis. The sequence goes on along the minus strand of JARSSU010048375.1, from coordinate 4,320 downwards.
GATCAATTGTAAAGTGAGCAACGGGACATTCATATGGCTGAGTAGTTAAAGGCATCTGCCTTTCCACTGGTATGAATGTTGAGATTCGTTCATTTTCAATGCCAATCTATTCTGGGTCCAGATAAGCTCCTGTACCAAATTTGGTGAAGATATCTCAATATTTACTCAAGTTATCGTGTTAGCGAACGGATGGATGGACGGGCATGGCTCAATCAAATTTTTTTTCGATAAGTACTGATGATTTTGATATATGGAAGTCTATATCTATCTCGATTCCTTTATACCTATACTAGAGATATACGCCGCCGATAAACGCCGCCGCTGAATGTCAAAAATATCTGCGCGGCGGCGGCGGCGTCCGGCGCGTTAATATATTTTCTACTCGTTTAAGACTGTTTAGGCCATTTATTGTTCATGTCGAAAATTTGTCGGATATGGTCGTAAGTGGTATCAACGGATGCGCATCACTGCCAGTTATAAGAAACTAATTGCGAAATTTAACTCTTTCTAACTGTTCAAAAGTTGTCTAAAAAAACTGGCGCTTTCGATGTCAGCTTAACACGGATTTTGCATCACCCAATTAACCAAGTTATTAAAACAAAACACTAATAGAAAGTTATATATCTAATAAATTTATATGCTCACTTTGCATATTTTTTTCAAAAAATCATAATGAACAATAAATTCATTATATTGCGATTGGCTGAAAGAATAAGCGAAATCAGTGACGCAAAATCCTTTAGTAGGTTCTAGGGGCATAACACTCCTTTGAAATGATTCTTACTTCATACTTAAGTTGAGGATATATGTACGTATAATGGTTTGACAAATCATTTGGGTTTACGTTCAAACATCTGTTGTCTATTTGCGAAACTATACAATAGTGTCTGAAATGTTAATTTTGATTTTCAACACCCAAGTCTCCCGGTTTGAGATTTCCTAAAGTTGGCGACCCTATCCAAAACTAGTCCCTTGGAGTGAATCACATTGATTATAGCCTATCACCCAAGTTTAAATATCACCTACACGTTACGGCTCCTTTTACAAATGTGAATAAGTACGTAGGCATATATATTTCTGGCTTTGTCCTTCGCAAGAACACTTATAGTGGTGAACCAAAAGCTTTCCCAAGACAGTCGAACTGATGACTGTGTGTGCTACTACCCTAACGTAGTGGACAGTCGAACTAGTCTGAAAATTGAAGCTACGCAGTCATCCATAATGAGGTCTTATATCATAAGGCCGGAAAACAGCAGTTAACATCTTTCAACTTAAAATCGGTCGACTTTTATTCTAAAATATCGTTTTAATTTAACGAAGACTATTTAAATCTATGTTGTGAATACAAACCTATGCAAACTTTTAAAAACTTTTATCCAGGGTCCTTGTAAAATTTTAATTATGTAGATGCGTCGAGGATTATACGATTTTCACCCATGAGTTACGCAATGACATCCACTTAGACTGCTTATGATTTCGATGGCGGCATCCTTGGCCGAATAGCCACTCCCCAACGTTTCAAAGTGTTTCTCTGGCGTAGCTCGGTAGCATAGCGCCTAGAAACATCCGTTAGAAAGTCTTTGGAGCTACACCTAGAGCTTCTAGGAAAGTGAGGCCAACGAAGGTATGAGTTCGAAGTCGCAGCCCTATAGCTTCTGTCCTGGCATATGGTGTGAGGGTCAGGAGGCGTAGTAGCGACTGGTAGTCAGAATTGCTACCGTTCGCATATCGGGAATTGTAGCTCTTAAAAACAGCCGAATAAACTTTAGGCGCTCTTTGCCACGAGAGTCATGAGTATTAGTAGACCATTAATAGCAACCGTAAGTCGCTTTTATGTGTGACCGCCAAGGAGCCACAAATGATAAAGAAATTGTGTTCGCGACGATTATTAAGAGGTAAAACTACGCTTTGCACCAGAAATACAGAAAAAAGTGTCATCATTTTATGTATCTATATTTCTTTTCAGCAGACGCAGCAGTACCAATTTCAAAGATCGGGGTTAGGTTCGAAAACTCTCTGGAGTAGTGAACGAGGGACAACCCCTCCGCAAGGAGCTACTTCTGAAAATTTTTGAACGGTCTGCGAGATATTGAGGAAAAAACCCCGGATCTTTCCGAAATGGCCAACACGTTGATTTCCTTAAATACATACAAACAAAACCTTTCCTAAATATTATTATTTTAAATAGAAAAATTAAGCTTTTTTAAAATAAGAAGACCGGCGTACGCCGGTATACAATAGAGCAGGGTGAAGCACTGTTATAACAACAATTACAGCATTACCTGCCGCCGTTGCCTCTTTCCCACAACAAAACCAAACCTTCCAAGATTTTTTGTTTACCTGGATGAAGCAATCTTGGGTTAAAAATATGTATTAGAAATGCTGTTCAGCTTGGCTATGCCCACCTTTAATAAGATTTTCAATAAATTTATGATGCGTTTTTTTCTTTGCAAATTTGTTAGCTGCTCCTACGCTTATCTTCCTCACAAACAAGCACCAGCATAGTACTTATCACAAAGTCCATCTTCAATATTCGTGTTTTCCCTCAAATGATGCAACTTATTCAATCCCTCTGCCATCTTCTATCTCTATTACTTCCACTTAATGTTGTACATTGCGCCCTTTTATTATCGCACCACTGCAATGCTTTTCGGCTTTCTTGCGTGACCTACTTGTCTTTTATATTTCATTTTTTGCCCATCAGATAATTCGGTAAATTGATAGGTCGGCAGTTCTTTTATTGTGCAATCAGTTGGTTGTCCAAAAACTTATGCTGTTTGTTAAATTTCTGTACGGCGTTACGTGATTCCATGGAAATCACTGCTTAATGGCAATTTCATTAACGTCTTCATCACATTCAGTTTATCTTCAGGTAAACAGACTTAAGCACTTAAAAGCACATTGGTGAGAAACATGATAGTTGTGTACTTTTAAGTTTGGTAAATACGTTTTATAACGCAATGTAAACACAGATATAGAATTTGGCCTCTAGGTTTTATTAATTTATGAAACTCCAATTATGTAGGTTGTTTAAAATTGAACACTAAAATGAATTGGATTTTCACTGAGAAGCTTTCATGGTAGAAATACACTCGAAGTGGTTGCCAAATTACCGCTGAGGGGCGACGTTGCTAAGAAAAACTTTTTTCTTATTTGAAGAAACTTCTGTCTAAATTTTTGGTGCTGCTTTGCCCGGGAAATGAACCCAGGCGGCCCGCCTATGGACCAACGTGATGAGTATCAGATTCCGCCAGATGTGCCCTACACATATTTAGCAGGCGAGGCTTTTGCGATCTCAAGTTCTTCATGGCCTAGAAGGTTCAATGTGGGTCTTATTAAATAAATTCCCGAGATGGTCGGGCTAGTACCTTAATAGTGTTAGTTACCGGAACATACCGGATATATATCCGGGAAAAGGAACACCAACATCGATAACAGTCCGCAAAACCATAGGGGAGCATTCTCATCGCAGCAATAACAACGGAATTTTTCACTGAGCAAAACACTCTGGCGATAGTTTAGACGTGAAGACTTGGGCTGGTGATCGTGGTGTTCTGTCACTTTAGTAAGTGTGGGTGAAATTCTATTATAATGGCTGTGGGCCAATCAAGTCCGATTAAAAACTTAAAAGGATACGGAGTATATTCTGCCGCCGAAATCATTAAGTTGATGGTATAGATGTTGGCTATGTACGCATGTCTCGTAAAGGCATGCATCAACCATCGTGAAGCCACGAGGCCTTCAATGGGCGACTACATATCCGGACCTGGATAGCGGCCCCCAGTGGGGACTGGATACACGGAAGGGAAGGATGGATGTGACCAAATGGGGCGTCTGATAGACAGGAAGAGGACAGGTAGCAAAACCAAGGCTCTAATGCGATCCACTTAGCCAGCCACTTCAATAGGTAGAGGCTAGAGGAACTAAGAGAGGTAGCCAAGGTTCGGCGCATTCGACGAATATTTACCAGCAACGAATATTATCGAAATCTCTAGAAAATCCTACTTCATCGCTCTTGCTACCATCAAGTAGATTATTTGACTTCAGCTCCGGCTAGTAGGGTGCCTAGACAAGCGACCGGCGCTTTATTAAGGGGGATAACGCATTTGATTGAGAAGGTTTGACAGGGAGCAAGCATTGTAGCCGTGGATAACAGTGAGCTGCTGCTGCTCCCAAGAGACCCTTTATCGCTTTATTATTAGCCTTCGCAAGCTTTGGATAACCCTTGGATTATGAGGCGCTATTGAGGTATAATTATGGCTTCTAAGGATAGAGAAAACCGTGTGTTCATATCGGCAAGCAGTGATCCTGCTTAATGCG
>JARSSU010048374.1:0-43060 GCA_029619165.1 Eurosta solidaginis | reverse complement strand
GACAAGGTCAAAAAATCTTTCCAGTATTTCGGGAAAAACGACGAGAAGCTTATTGTCCTCTAATCTTCAGTTTCTGAGTAGATTGCAAGTAAAAATTTGTCGTCAGCAGCTTGCACCACTTCCGGTATCACCCCATTCGGTCCTACCGATTGGTAAAGATCGAATAGTACTATATTATCCTGATTTACCATGTTTTTTTTTATTATTTTGTTCTTATTATTGTTATTTTCTAGTTTTTGCTCTTAGTTTCAAAGAACTTTATGATGTCCCAACGTTTGGCTAAACAATTTTAAGATTTGTTACGATAATACATTACATTGACATTAGCAAACTCTGAGATTAACAAACTCTATCGCTGGTGCGAGGAATCTTATCTTTCCTTGAACCCCGCCAAATATTTCCACATAACTTATGCGAAAAGAACTAGTACACTACATACGATTTACAGAATTTCAAGTTGTGAGCTTCAGTGTGTTAATGAAATTAAAGATCTCGGTATTATCTTTGATAGTAAGTTCTCGTTTTACAATCACGTAAACTATATAACTGCTAAATCATATTCTATGCTTGGTTTCGTTAGGTGTAATACTATAAAATTCTCAGATCCGTATACGATCAAGTTATTATTCACGGCCTTTGTTAGGTCGCGTTTGGAATATGCAATTTTTATTGGAGACCAAGCCAGCAGACAGCTGTAAATAGAATAGAGCATATACAGAAGATCTTTCTTAAATATGCTCTTCGACCTTTAAACTTCTCTGAGCCTATGCCTCATTATTCTTCTCGTCTCTTGCTATTAAACTAAGTCCTTGTTGGATCGTAAATCTATTATCTGCTTAAGTTTCGCTTATAACATTATTAATGGGTTTATGACTGCCCGTACTTGCTGGAGCGGTTTCGATTTAATGTTCCTCAACGTTCTCTCCGAAATTTCTATCCTTTTATGGTGACAATCTTAAAACTAATTATGCCTGTAATGCTCCTATTGCCCGTGCTATACGTGAGTTTAACTCACTCAGCGTTACGGTTTCCTTGGATTTTTTACTACCAAGGTTTAAATTTTTAATTATTTTAAAACTCTGCGTTTTAAGTTCTCCGGTCTATATATGTATATAAGTTTCATTAATTTAATTTAATAATTATTTAATTAATTTAAGAACTATTTAATATATTTAGTCTGTAAGGTTTTATTCCATTGACTGCAAATAAATGAAATGAAATGAAATGAAAGAAGTGTTAAACTTGCTAAGGGCGACCGCGAAGTGTCGACTAAGTTTCTCGTAAAGTATTTTGTATAGTTTTTTTCTTACTGGATATGAATTGCGTATAAATAAAAAGACATTTGGGACACTGGTATAGGAATATTCTGCTTGTATACAACTCCTTTTGGAAATAGTTGTATTGAAGAAAAAACAACATGGGCACAATATTAACCGGTAAAATTGGTGCCTGCTCGGGCGCCATAGTCGCAGTTAACTCTTAATAATAAAAAAAAATTATTTATTGTGTTCAGAATTATTTTTATTTTACAAAATACCATCATAAGTATTTGGTTAGCAAAAATATTTTCCATGGGGCAATTAATTACAATTGTTGCTTTAATTTACTCATGAAATTGAAAAAAAATTTTACCCCAAACTTTGCAAAGCGCATGCGCATCCTTAATTCGTGCAACAAGCAGTCGATTAGCCGAAAGAAGGTGCAACTGAAACAGAGAACATATCTTTAAACAAGTGTAGTATATGTTTGAGTAGCGCTACAGCTTTTCTGAGAACCAATTGAGTGACTCAGCGTCACGATTTAACTCGAAACACATAGACGAACATTAAAAAACTTCCTCAATAATAGAGAATCAAATAATGGGGTTGGGAAAGGGGCCACAACAGGATTTATTCTTGGATGCTTATGTGGATATGTACAAATATACATATGTTTGTATATAATTTTTCTACATTAAATGTTTGCATGGCGGCAACAGCTGCTGATAGCAACAGGCAAATGGCAATTCGTGTTTCAACCGAAGCGAATATATGTACATAGAGCGTATGCCTTTCTATAATGGGCGCTGTGTTGGTAGCGTGAAATGAGCAAAAACACAAACAAATACGGAGGAATAGAATGAAAATTTAATGAAACAAAATTTCAATGATATACACACACATTGTGTGAACATATGTAAGTCTGCATTTATGTAAGATGAGAGTATGGGAATGACAAGTTGATAGTAAGAGCGCAAATGTGCGTATAAATGTATGTATGTTTGTATGTATTTAGGTATGCAGCTATTAAAACTGGCTTTACTGTTGATGCTGTTCAAATTGTCTAACGGTGGCAAAAATAAGTTCAAAAGTCAAAAGTTGCACACATGCACATACATATTTACGAATGAACTTAAGTATGCGTGTGTGTGTATATCTTTATAGCGGCTGTGAAAGCCGAGCACGAACGGAATAATATGGGCGATGAGGAAAAAATAGATGTAGGCAACGAAGGTAGTGACAACCAAGCTGTTAAAAGGGCACAACAACATAAGCACCATCGAATTAAGAGGTAGAAATACTACTTTGAAAAATGAAAAGCTTGAATGGCTTGATGACTTGACTTTGGGAGTGTTTCTTAGTCGACGACATTTCTGTCATAAGCCAAACAAACACACTCATAACTATATATGTACATACATATGCTTGTATGTTTGCTTGCATTGTTGTATACATTGTGTTGCATTGTGATAGAATTCGCTGTGCTATGCCAGAGGGCAAAACATATGTTACTTGTTGCATTGATTCAATAAGAACTTAGCCAGACAATTGCGCACAAGGCAATAGGACAATTTGACTTCATTTTAAATTGTATGAGTACGTACCAACATACAACAATAAAAAGAATGGGGATATACATATATACTTACATTGGCAATGGCAACGATGGCTCAGAGATGGAGAACTTCTGTAATGAGTGCAGACACAGACAGACGTTTGGCCCACTTTTACGACTATGTCGTCATTGTTGTGGATAAAATGTGTTGCAATTGCAGCAACAAGTTGGTATATTGGCTAGCAACCAGTGTATTTAGATATATTTACATACATATATGATGCTGCATTTATTTTAAATTATTATTTGTTTCTTAATGTTGGGATATTAAGTGAAAACTTGTTTGATTCCTGATATTCGTTTCATGGCAAACAACTATTACTAAAATTCTTTACTTTAACGTTCCTACTAAGTTTTGAAGTTGACTTTCTCGGCGGGGATGTGCAAGGTTTTATTGACGTCAATACGCTCATAAGTTTCCAAGTTGCGCTTGTACGCTTAGGACTTCGGCTGTTTTTATGAATATCACGCTTCGCTGTAATACACGATTACGATTTTGCGCCAATACAAAAAATATCCAGATTTCACGCTGGATGGCCCTTACAGTAAGCACGGTATCCACATCGTAAGAAAGCGTTAAAAAACATTTTATTACTTTCCACTTGTAAGCCAAAATTGAAGTTGTTTTATTTTAAAATATGTATTTTCTTTTATCAATATTCCCATTCTTTATAAAATTTCTTTCATGATGCAGTCTGCATGCATCAATTGAAATTTACAAGGATTTCTTGGGCATTGAGTATTTCTCTCAAAGGTCCAAGAAATGCTCAAAAATACTTTCAGGCTTAAATTTATGGTCTCGGAAGCAATTTTATAAACAAAATGAAAAATATTATGTTTGGTTTTACATCACGGCTTATGTATGTCAGTGATGATAAACCGTCACGTCATGGAAATACATACATATTTTGAAATAAAAAAATTTCATGTTTGAATACAAGAGGAAAGTCTAAAAATTTCTTGAGCGTTTTCTTATGATTTGGATACCGTGCTTTACTACGTTTTTACCATGGTTCAACTATATACAGGTTGGCTCATCTGTAAAGCAACAAATATGTCTGTTCAAATGTCAAAATCTGTGTATTGGTGTTGGTGCGAATGGTATGGAATGGAAACATAAAACTAGCAGTTTTTGTATGTGTAAGTAAAATGTTGCCAATGTGTTGGTTTCATTTTGAGTTTGCCATCTCCTTTGACAATCCCTTCGACCATGCAATGACATAAATAAAATCAGCTGATGAGATGAGCCAACCTGTACATAATTGAACCATGGTTTTACGTTCAAATGAAAATGAACTCGAATTTTATTTTTTTATATTTTTGGTTTTTGACAAAAGACGAACAGGTCTTAATGCACTCTTTGTTTTATTGAAAGCTATGAAAGGTTTCAGACCTACGCCAATATCGTGTTGGCTATACGATCACGGATGAAAAACCAATTTCACTCAAATGATAATTGTGAACATAAATAAGAACTTGCAGCCTATAAATGTTTCACGTATTACCTCAATCTTAGTCACCATTCAGTGCTATTGCGATTTAACAATTGAATTCGATCACGGATTGTATAATACGACACGGCCCTAAGTTAGTTTTATTCATAATTTGTCTATGCAGTTCAGTTTAAAATCTAACACGAGAATCAGTTCAAAGCCATGTATTATTTTCCACGTTTTCAAATTTGGTACAAAAAACTTTGAAATGGAGTGAAATCTCATCAATGGTTTCAAATTTCTCCGGTGTATAATAAAATGGTAATCGAGCGAGACCTGATTGATTCTTATCGTTGTATGCTCATGCATCAGATATTATTTTAATGCACTCATCACATTAAACAACCTCTCGAAGAAATAAACTGAATGGTTTAAACCATTTGCAAAAAATTTGGGTCGGATATCTTTGCGAGGCACGTGTCACCCTCACGACGCAAATCAAGTTACTGATGTTGATTGAACATCTACTGGTTTACAGTTCCATCAACGAGGTAATTCTTCCCGAGAATCGTAGGAATAGATGAAGTGTTATGTATTATGACTAATTTAAAAACATAACTATTCTGGCGGCCACCGTGGTGTGATGGTAGCGTGCTCCGCCTATCACACCGTATGCCCTGGGTTCGCACCCCGGGCAAAGCAACATCAACATTTTAGAAATAAGGTTTTTCAATTAGAAGACAATTTTTCTAAGCGGGGTCGCCCCTCGGCAGTGTTTGGCAAGCGCTCCGGGTGTATTTCTGCCATGAAAAGCTCTCAGTGAAAACTCATCTGCCTTGCAGATGCCGTTCGGAGTCGGCATAAAACATGTAGGTCCCGTCCGGCCAATTTGTATGGAAAATCAAGAGGAGCACGACGCAAATGGAAGGGAAGCTCGGCATTAGATCTCTTCGGAGGTTATCGCGCCTTACATTTATTTTTTTATTTAACTATACTAATAGAAGAATTGGAAGAAGGACTTACCTCCGAATCCGGTTAAAGAGGTTGTAACTGAAAAAATATTTGATTTTTGTGAAAAAAGCTTCCGTTGGGTTATTATTAATTAAACTTTATTTACTTCCTATTTACAATTCACAAAAGACATAAATTGGTAAATCAAAATATAGATTCGTTTGCGGTGCTAGCATTTTAAGTCGTAAACGAACTAAATTTAGTTCATATCTCTTTTCAAAAAAATTTTTACACCAATTACAACCTTTTAACCAGCTTCCTAAAATATGCCTTTATTAACGACTTCACTCACATACGACCTTATTAACAACTTTGTAAAATGTTTAAGCTACCACCGTTCTTTTAGGATAGGTCATACATATGTATGTTTATGTATGGATGTTATAGACTTACCACAAAATATTGGTGTAAGCAGGTATAAGATATAAATAATGCAGCGTCAGCACTACATGTGCTTAAGGGTCCTTATAAATTAAAAAAGCGAGTTTTTCCAGTGGCGTCCCTCGATCGGAAATACCAAGGTCAAAATATCACAAACCAACCGTGGTGCCGGTTCGAGATGGGTACATTTAAGCCTCTTTTTTTTTATTATTTTTTTAATGAAATAGTATTCCTGACGTATAATCACTTTGAGGACTTCAAGAGTCTGAGGCGATTTGGTTGACGCAAGCCCCCTACTTCGAGGAGCCCCATAAAGAAAGTCTACACTCTAAAACTCTTTTATGAAATAAAGATTAAAATGGGGGTAAATTCCTGTTGGAATAATTTTTTGGCGTAAAAATGCCCATTTTTTGTACGTATTCATGTTGAAAATAAACAATAAAAAAATGGATGATATTTTGATTACACCCGAAAAGTACGTAGTTTTACGCAAGAAGTGTGTAAAAGTATACATGCTTTGTAATCTCAAACAAAAATGTGTAAATTTCGGTCACTTATTATCGTATAACTGTAAATTTTCGTTTGTTGCCTCATGGTGGAAACAAAGTCAATGAGCTTTACAAATATATTGGAAGTGTTTGTGTGTGCAAAGCAGTTCTGGAAATATATGCGCATAGGGAACTGAGTTCCAATTGTTTGAATGTTTGTTTCCAAATTGCAATAAAAGTTTTCAAGCTGCATGTCTATGCAGTCCATTTTCAAAAAGTCACTCTGCTAAAAACGCCGTGGTTGAAGGTGTCACCACTGTGTACCACAGCTACAAAAATTAGGCCCTAGTGTTTAAAATCGCGCCCTTAGGGTGTAAATATAAGCAACTGGTGCGTACAATTTTAGGCACATTATTACACATTTTTGCGTAAAATTCAACAAGAGATTTATAAAAATAAAGATGTGCAATATTGCACATTTATAGTGGTTAAAGTATTGCCTACAATTTTGGTAGTAAATTTACAATTTTCGCTTTAGAGTGTATTAAATATATCAGAAAATGTGCTATTGCACTTTCTGGTACAAATAATATCTCGAAAACTAGAACCAATTTTAAAATCCTGATCCAGGTATAAAATTTGTCACCTTGTTGTTGTTGTTGTTACTTTCTTTCAGAAATATTAAAACAACAAAAAAGGCTGTGGCACGTAAAAATTTTAAGTATCCGAAACTTTTTCACTCTTAGTCCAGAAAAGTTACTCATACGCCCCACCCCACACGGCTTGTTTGTAGGAAAGTTGTATAAATATATAGTTTAAATGCTTGAATATTTTTACATAGAAACTATCTGAAGGGTCAATTGTATTTCTGCCATCAAAGCTTCTAAGTGCCTCGTAGATGAGGTTCGAAGTCAGCGGCAATTTGTAGCAAAAATAAAAAAGGGGCACGTAAGCAAATCGGAAGAGAATCTCCATAATTTGGAATATCGCGCCTTTTGCACCGCCATATTTTTTTTCGTTGAATGAAAGGCCATTGTTAGTATCCAATGTGACTAAATTTCCCCGAATGATGCGAATTTTACTATAAAATAAAAAGAGTTAACATATTGTCAGACACTTCTCATAACCGCATATCTACGGAGATATACTTCACAATCCTACGTTAAGGGTCGTCTTCGACCCGAAAATATTCACAATGAAAAAATGAATAAAATCAATATTTTTTTTAAGCATTTTTTTAGCATTTTTAATATTCATTTTATAATTTTTTAATATTTTTATCAATAAGATGTACCGTAAACACACTATGGCGTGTTTGTTTGAGAACAAAAGAATTATGACTATCACTATCACTTTTATTTTTATTCATTTCCTTCACGTACAAAAATGATGAAAAGTCAAGTATTCTAAGGCTCCAATTTCACTACTTTTCGAGTTATGTCCACCTAAAACCACTCTTCGGGTCGTAACATAATTCTACGGTAGCTTTTTTATTCCTATAATAAAATAAATGTAAGGCGCGATAACCTACGAAGAGATTTTAGACCGAGCTTCTCTTCCAATTTGCGTCGTGCTCCTTTTTAATTTTTCCTACAAATTGGCGGGGCGGGACTTACTTGTTTTATGCGACTCCGAACGGCATCTGCGAGGCAGATGAGTTTTCACAGAGAGCTTTTCATGGCAGAAATACTCTCGAAATGCTTGCCAAACACTGCCGAGGGCGACCCCGCTTAGAAAAATTTTCTTCTAATTGCAAAATCTTATTTCTAAAATTTGATCTTGCTTTGTCCGGAGTGTGAACCCAGGGCATTCGGTGTGGTAGGCGGAGCACGCTACCATCACACCACGGTGGCCTCCATATTTTTATTCCCATAGGTTTACATAATTATATTTATATCCTAAGGAATTACATAATATGTTAATGTATACAAATTAATTGAGGGCATGGTTTATCTTTTAACTTTAAACGAGCAATTCTTGTATATTTGTATGTTTGTATAGCCGAACGATTTCGGAACGGCTCAACCGATTTAAATGAAATTTGGCACAGAGATAATGTATCACCTTCTAAGACTTTCTACCTAGGTGTTGCCACTCAGAATGTTTCACAAGGTTGCCACCTATTCGAAATTAAAAAAAATTGCATGAGATATGCCGATATGGGTATCAAACGAAAGGTATTTCACTCCGCATTACAATAGGGACATTTTTGGTAGGGTTGCCATTTAAGGTTGGCATAGTTGGACGAAATAGTACTCTACTTACCATACTCTATTAAGCTTTAAAGGAGAACATTAAAGTTAAAAATATTCGTAAAAAAATCTTACACATGATTCGACTTAATTTTCTAAATTTCATACACGCTAATAAAATTGAAATGCAATATCAAGGCACCGTGACAAATTCTAAGCAAAATATATTCAAATGCATTTTTTTTTGGCAAATATGAAATGAATAATTGCAATTTCTCACAGATTACTATAGAAAGATTTCTCACCGTAGCAAAAATATATCTCACCAAGGTAATTTTCTACCGTTGAACACTAGAGGTATATGTTCAATTTGAAACGACATCTAACCATATAACTACTTACCAACAGATGGCGCTTAGGGAAGTAAGTTGACATGTAATTAAACTAACTCATAGTTGTCATTCGTGAAATTTACAAGTGGAATGTAATAAAATGGTGAGACTCTCATAGTGTACAACTAAAAAAATATTTGAAATTAATAATTCGGCGCATGAAGATACTCGACCTTAATAACTTAGTTCTCGATTTCACTAATTGTCATAAGAATCCCTTATACTATAGGCTGGAATTACCCATTTCAAATTTTTCATTCCAGTTCATTTTGCGGTTAGTGTTTGATATGTTTTTGAAATCTATTTTTAAGGAAATCGAATATTGGTAAGTAAAATATATAATATACATATGTACATATAAAAAAAAGTAAAACTTGATTAATGATGACATGTAGAACAAAGTGTGTTATCGGCATACTCAAAGATTGCCGAGCAAAGCACGGCCGCCCAGGTACTATGTATTTATATTACCACATTTTTATGATTACCAACTTGCTCGTTTTCTATTAATAACCAATTAAATAACTTATTTGTATTGCATAAGAACTTTATACTTTTTTCGTCTATATAACTTTGTTAAAAAATACTTAAAAAGTTACAAAAAATGTTTTGTAAGATGAAAAGACGAGGAAGGTGAGTGACGTAATCAAATGCATTAATTTGTATGATTGTTGTGCTACTTTATGGAGATGTCGAAGTTTCTTATTTTGGTTTGTTTTGTTTGATGTTGATTGAATGGGATGGGATGGGAAATATTTCTTACACGCGCACCTAACTCACACAATCATATCTAGATGTGTATGTGTGTATGTAGGTGTTTTGCATATCCTTCCCCCCTTTTTATACTCAGTTGAGCAGAGCTCACAGAGTATATTAATTTGATTGGATAACGTGGTTGTACATATATAAAGAATCGAGATGATATAGACTTCCATATATCAAAATAATCAGGATCGAAAAAAAATTTGATTGAGCCATGTCCTCCGTCCGTCCGTTAACACGAAACTTGAGTAATTTTGAGGTATCTTGGAAATTGGTAGTAGATCCTGGGCACTCATCCCAAGATCGCTATTTAAAATGAACGATATCGGACTATAACCACCCCCACTTTTTCGATATCGAAAATTTCGAAAAACCGAAAAAATGCGATAATTCATGCCAAAGGCGGTTAAAGCGATGAAACTTGTAGATGGGTTGACGTTATGCACAGAATAGAAAATTAGTAAGATTTGACAATGGGCGTGCAACGCCCACTTTTACAGAAGTAATTAAAAGTTTTGCAAGCTGTAATTTGGCAGTCGTTGAAGATATCACGATGAAATTTGCAGAACGTTACTACTATTACTTATATATGGCTAAATAAAAATTAGCAAAATTGATGAGAACACGCCCACTTTTAAAAAAAATTTTTTTAAATTCAAATTTTAACAAAAAATTAATATCTTTACTGTATATAAGTATAAATTAAGTCAAAATCAACAACCCTGTAATGATATAATGGCAACAAAATACAAAAATAAAGAAAATTTCAAATGGGCGTGGCTCCGCAGTGTTCATTGAGTTTGTCTAGAATACTTTTAATGCCATAGAGCTCGACACAAAATTACAATCCCTCTCAAATTGGTAGGACATAGATTCTATGACGGTAACTGTTCTCTGTGAAAATGGCGAAATCGGTGAAAGCCACGCCCAGGTTTTATACACAGTCACGCGTCTGTCCTTCCGCTCGGCCGTTAACACAATACTTGAGCAAACAACGATATATCTTTTATAAACTTAGCTCACGTACTATCTAGAACTCACTTTATCTTGGTATAAAAAGAGGCCGAAATCCGACATAACCACGCCACATTTATCGATAATCTCGAAAATTACGAAAAATGATGCATAATTCTATACCAAATACGAAAAAAGGGATGAAAACTGGATGATGTAACTGGATTGGTTTATTGACGCAAATATAACTTTGGAGAAAAACTTTGTAAAATGGGTGTGACACCTACATCTTAAGTAGAAGAAAATGAAAAAGTTCACAAGGCGAAATCACAGCCCTGGAATCTTGGCGGGTAATACTGTTAGTGGTATTGCATATATAAATAAATAGCAGTACCCGACAGATGATTTTCTGGATCAACCTGGTCACAATTGCGTATCGATATCGCGAGAACACCCTCACCATATACATCTAAGCACTCGCTTTAAAACCCTCATTAATACCTTTAATTTGATATCCATATCGATACAGAACACATTCTAGAGTCAAAACCCCTCTGGCCACACTAATGATAATGGCGATATTCTCGAAAAGGCGTTCCACACTATAGACCTAATGCTAATGCCCACTCCCTGCACGTCCTCTTAAAATGCTCAGTAACACCTTTCGTTTGATACCCCATTATCGTACAAACATTCTAGAGTCACCTCTGGCCCACCCTAATGCGATATCTCGAAAAGGCGCTCCACCTATAGACCTAGATGTCCATCTCCCTCTTAAAATGCTCAGTAACACCTTTCGATTTGATACCCATGTCGCTACAACATTATAGAGTCACATGGCTCATTGTGCGATGTCTCGAGCAAGCCTCCACGCTATAGACCTAATGCCCACTCCCTCTTAAATGCTCAGAACACATTTCGTTTGATACCCATATCGTACAAACATTCTAGAGTCACCCCTGGCCCACCCTAATGACGATATCTCGAAAAGGCGTCGTCCAACCTATAGACCTAATGTCCACTACCTCCTGAAAATGCTCAGTATACACCTTTCGTTGATACCCATATCGTACAAACATTATAGAGTCACCACCTGGCCCACCTATGGGCGATGTCTCGAGAAGGCCTCCACTATAGACCTAATGCGCACTCACTCTAAACATGCTCAGTCACACTTGTCGTTGATACCCATATCGTCAAACATATAGAGTCACCCCTGCGCCCACACTAATGGCGATATCCACTCCCTCTTAAAATGCTCAGTACACATTTCGTGTTTGATACACATATCGTACAAACCTTCTAGAGTCCCCTGCCCACCCTATTGGCGATGTCGCGAGAAGGCCTCCACCTATATAGACTACTGCCCTCCCTCATTAACACTGCTCAGTAACGCGCGTGTGTCGGTTGATACGCATCTCGTACAAACATTCGGAGTCACCCTTGGTCACCTTATATGCGATATCTCGACAAAGGCGTCCACCCTATAGAACATAAGGATTAACTCTCCCCTTTTAAAATACTCATACCCACCTTTCATTATATACCCTTATATCGTGTACAAACTACATTCTCATGAGTCACCCTGGCGCCATCCTAATGGCGATATCTCTAAAAGGCGTCCACGCTATAGACCTAATCCCACATCCTCTTAAATGCTCAGTAACACCTTATCGTTGATACACCATATCGTACAAACCACATTCTAGAGTCCCCCTGCTCCATCCCTCATGGCGCATATCTCTAAAAGGTCGTCACCTATAGACCTAATGCCACGACCCTCTTAAAATGCTCAGTAACACGTCTCGTTGATACCCATGATCGTAACAAACAAATTCTAGAGTCAGCCTCTGGTCCACCTTTATGGCGAATATCCCTAAATATGGCGTCCATCCATAGAACTATGGCTACTCTCTCTTAAATACTCTTTACTACGCTGTCCATTTGATACACATGTCATAACAACCACATCCAGGGTTCCTATGTTCATTTTCTCTACATGGTGATTTTCCTTATTTAGTCTCCATAGTCCTGTCAAACTGAGTCTGTAATGTTCGGTGGCACCCGCACTTAGCCTCCGCTAGCATTGTTTATTTGTTGTCTTAGATAATAATAGGTAATGCTTACAAGCGTGCATATGTATGTATCTGTGTTTATTCACAAGTTCCTATTCATATAATTGTTTATGTGTGTATGTATGCCCAAGTGTTAGGAAGTGTATGTGGCATAATAATTTTTACCGCTTATCCGTTTGTTTGTATGTCCGTATGTTTGTCAACCGCTTGTTATTCGCTTCATATTCTCTATATTCATAGCTCTCCAATGTAAAGACTTGTTGCCTGACGGAAGAAAAGCGATGATTGGCAATGGTTGCTAACTCAAAAATGCCACCGCTACGGCGTGCTTCTTCCCACCCCCCGCAGTTAGTACTCACTGGCAATAATAATACTTAATAATGTTTATAATCTTTGAACTCCGTCGCTGGCACTCGAGTTAATTTGTATTCATAAACCAAATTGGTGTACAATTACCTTCCCATTATACTTGTGGGGTGCGGCTGATAGTTGTTGCTGCATTGTTTTTTTACATTTTCAATTCTACACTTGATCCGTATTCCTTGGAGCAAAGTTTTTCTTATCACTCTGGCAATTGTGTTAATGAATGACTGTGTGAATGCAGTAAATAAGAAAGATCTTTCCTAGCTCGAGGTCTTGTCGCTGTGGTGGTTATATTTAATAATGTTTTTATTATTTTTTTCTCACATATTATACTCAGCTGAGCAAAGCTCACAGAGCATACTAATAGCCGTGTTTTTTTACACGTATTTACGTCTACGTTTCGCGTAAAAAAAACCTTATCCTCACTTAGATAATGCTTAGGAGACCCTTCTAGCGGCAACTAGCTGCAGAACATGTTGTAGCGAAAAGCGGAGACACAAACCTCTGTGTATAAGCCATAGCTTTTGATTCGCGTACAGCGCTTAATAATACCAAAATGTAAGCTTTCGATTTCAAAGTATTTTCGAAAGTATGTATGTATTCTGTTTTTAAATACTTTTTGTATTTTTTATTTGGTACTTTTATCATCACTGGGTGTATACATTTCATACTTATATAATTGAGGGATGTGTGGAATAATGGTATAAGTCGAGTACACCGTTTTTCCATAAATCAACTAAATAAAAAGAGCACGATTACATACACATACCATATTAATCTTAGAAAATAATAGTGATATTTAACAAAGATATTAGCTTCATTTATGGAAAAACGGTATAACTCTCTAATAAAATTTGCAGTAGTGAAGCATCGAAATGGTATGAAAATATATTCAATGTCGTAGACCAGAAAGAACTGAAAAATAAAAGAATTGAAGTGGTTTCAAAAACGACTAAGCAGACAGAGAACTCCATTGTTAAAATAGAAAAAGTTTAAAAATGATAAAAGTAGTAAAAAAAAATTGCTAAAAATAACAAACGGAAATAACAAATAGTTATAAGCACATCTAAATAATAGAATATAATGTATTTAACAATGGTTATTAATGTATCTACTATTTTGTTTAATAAAGTATCTCAATCAAAATATTTGATATTCGATCTATGGAATAACGGTATAACTCAAAAAAAAGAAATCATCCATTTTCTAATAAAATTATGTATATATAAAATTTGTTACTTTTTCTTATCAAAGAATCATACTATCTAAAATCCTACCAAGTAGGATTATTATAAATTTATTTTTACTACATTGTTAAGTTTATTTCACTTTTCTCAAAAGGTTGATTCTGTAGTTATACGTTCTCCACACATCCCCCAATTTAAATAAACACTGTAAATAAATGCTATGTTTAAAGACCACAGAGGAAAATTTTTGAAAGTGTTCACCGAAAACGTCATAATTTATTTTTGAGCAACATCGATAGCTATCGATAATACAAACAAATGCTCGTCTTCGATTTTTCAAAAAAAATTGTACGCTTAATTATCGCCATTTGAATTTTTCCTTGTCCTTTTTCTTTTAAAGTTGAATAGCACCGATAGGCTCCACGATTTTGAAAATTCAACACCCATTTGCTTGTAATTAAATCTCTTTAGAGCACATTTTATTTCTGTGAAATAAATTTCTATTTTTAAAATGTTGCAAAAACCGCGCAAAAAAATTGTTCTGGAGCACATTTTTGCACGCAAGGAAAACCACATACGCAAAATTTTACTCTCTATGATATTCCGTTGAGAAAAAATGGCCCGCAGTCTGATGCTAGATATTTTCATTTGCACACCTTGGACTTGAAAATTTTCCATACAAATTTTATTTTTCAAATACTTTAAGTATTGAACATTTGAATGTAAAATTCGGATTTCTCAACCTTTTGAGTACTAATTTTTTGCGCAGCATTTCAGAAGCAGTATAAAAGTTAACGCTTAGCATCCATATAAAGTTTAAAGTAAAGGTATAAAGATGTTAAAAACCATTGTTCGCACAACAGTATTCCGTGAAGGCATAAACTAATCGAGATAAATTAATACTTCCTTATATCAAAATGATAGTGGACATTTAAAAACAGAGTCCGTCTCTCGTTATTCGAACGCAAGTTCGTACTTGCACACTCATGTTCAGCGCACACACGTGGGGAAACAAATTCTCACTGACTCAATGCTCATACACATGACCTGTGCAATATTGAGCGCACAAATCGTGGCAGGCCGTTGAATTAAGCCTAGTCAGTGATAACAGATGGAGAAGTGCAATTGGATAAGGAAACGATCGAACACGTTCTGTGGCTCGTGCCCTGCGCTCGCCATGCTAAGACTTCAGCTATTAGGATGATACCGTTATCAGACTTAGAAGCAGAAAGTAGCATAGGCCTAGAAAGCTCCCAGTATTTGCCAACATACGAAGGTATTTATAACATAGGTCCTGGTTACTGATTGGGCTTTTCAGTTTTGTCATTGAACAAACATCTGTAACCCTATGATGAATTCAGTCTATGTCAAGTCGTCATAAACCGTCCAGTTCAACCAAATTTAGCCTATTAAAATTAACATTCGTTGCACTACATATTATCCCATGATCGAGCTAAATTAGTACGATAACATTTCCACTTTGTATGTATATATAAAATTTTGGAAAACACAACTTTGTTATTCAGTAACAATTCACTAACATAACTCTTTTCACACGTTGGGGACCTTGACCACTTTTATATAAAGAATCGTACTTGAAAATAAGCAATACTTTTGCGAATAAAAAACCGCATAAGAAATATTGAATAACTGAGAAATTTTTGAAATGGGCGTGACAACGCTCTATTTTACGGAGTATTATGTACCGAACCGTAAAACACGTACTTTTAATAATAACAGTGATTGTTTCTTTGAATGTCATTTATAAATAAATGCGAAAAAATGCCTTTTTAAAAACAAATTTCCAGCACTTCCAGAGACCCATATCACTCAAAGAGAATATACCGGTCCTGAAAAGATTTGTTAAACCTATTTATTTTATAATGGTAAATAGATGTAACAAAAGTGGGAAAAATCATCAGTATAAGGCGTGTATACTGAAACAAAGAATCAAAGAACTAAAATGAAATGAAAGGTACGATAAAGTTCACAGGGCTGAGGCTCATAATGTTCGATTCAATCCGAACTTAAATCTCTACTTGTTTTTATTGATTTGGGCTGCGTTTGGACGTAGCATACTGATGACATATAACACCCACATGTGCATATAATTTCATATTCTATACGAGCGTTCGACTACACTCAGAGAAATTGTTTGGAGGTTAGCATTTTATCTTCAAATATTAAGTGATGTTTTTTATTTCAGTGTTTATGGGAATGCCTTTAAACGTTTTGAAGCACAAATCTATAAGAAAACAAGTCTGACAAAACGAAAATTATGGTCTCGATGTGTACAGTTCCGACATGAGAAGGGAAACACGATTCGGAGCCAGGGGGCAGGTTTTGTGTTGGAAATAAATTGCCCAGCAAGTTCAATTGTTCACGGCGAACGTTTCGCTGCCTACGTACCAATACGTGATGCTGGAGACTTGGCTAAGAACCCCTTTTATGTAGGAAGAAGAAAATAAATACAAGACTGCCCCTGCCATCGCATCAAATTCGTGTTTGCCTACTTTGGTGCCTAGTTGGGCAAGGGAGGAGCCTTTGGACCAACAGTAGGAACATTTAGCATCCACGTCATATTATCTCCTAAGGGTTGGGGTTCAATACTTCGTCGTGGCTAAAAATATACCTTCAGCAATTCCAGACTCCTGTATAAAAAACCAAGTTATTTTACTACCTCCTGATCAATCACCGACGGCAGCCGTAGCACCAGTGTCGTGGATGAAAACATGAAACCAGAATTACCTGATATCACTTCTTCAGCTTTCATATTTGCAAACGGAGCGCAGTCTTCGATCTGACGGTGTAGCGAGCAGCGGGAGCACATTCACTCTATCAATACGTCTCGGCACTGCGGACATTGTAGGCTTCAAGAGATCGCAAAAAGAAAAGAAAATCTGGCGAATGATTGAAGTCCTCGAGGCTGAATATATTCAAACTACTCTCAGATACAGCCGAAATGGGGGTATATTTTAACTGGTTACTTAAGTTCGGTTTTTAGAGTAGATATATCATTAGTAACGTTCCAATGACGCGTGAGCCAGTTACGGATAGAAATTTAACATGCAAATGCAATAACAACATTGTGATCCTGATATTTATGTGGTTCTAATCTGATCCGTATAGCAGTTCTGTTCGTTTTGTTTCTGTAGTAGATTTTTGACAGCTAACGACTTTTGAGTTGGTTGCACTGAAATAAATATGTGTACATATGTGTATACAAAAAAGATGTCGCCATATTTAAAAGCAAAAACACGGAAAATGTAAACAACTTGAAGAAAATGTAAGGAAAATAAGCAGTTTGTTTACGTGTGAAACTATTCAAATGTTAATAAAATAAATTTCACTGTAGGGAAAAGAGAATGTGGACCACCACCGTCAACAAAACAAATGTTTTATATTAGTGCTGCCAGCTCTCATAAATTTGATCCAGATTGA
The DNA here is from genome assembly GCA_029619165.1 of Eurosta solidaginis. Classification (NCBI taxonomy): domain Eukaryota; kingdom Metazoa; phylum Arthropoda; class Insecta; order Diptera; family Tephritidae; genus Eurosta; species Eurosta solidaginis. The sequence continues at coordinate 25,507 of JARSSU010048374.1, read as the reverse complement.
TAGTGAGCTAGAGCACGATAACTCAATGGAACGCTCCTATTATGAAGGTCTGGAGAAGTTCTATAATTCTTGTACTAAGACTATTGTCGTCAACTGGAGATTAAACTCGCACTGAAAAACCGAACCTTAATATCACTTTCAAAAACCGAGAAACCGAGATGTATTGTTTAAGGTGGCTACAACTGGTTTAAAAGACAAAACTATGTGTAAACTACTTCAGAGTTAAAAAAGGACATATAAGGAAATATGGAGCTTCTCACTGCTATATGAATGTTAAAGCTGTATATATGATTGTTTTAACTGTAACATTTGCTTCTGCTTGCGAGCGTGAAATAGAGCTGCGAACAAATTAATGTATTATATTTGTAGGTGGATGTTGCTTTATCTATACTTTCGAGACTTAATTATTGTTGTGTGTCAAAGTAGAATGGGCTACTTGTGGTTGAGAGCTTAATATGTATGGATTCATTTGAGGCTGAAATCAGTTGACTTGGCGCCTCCATCGTTTGGCGTCAGTCAAGTCACGAAATGTCACCTATTTTCAGAAAATTCGATTCAACGAAATGGGGGTAGTTATTTGTTGTTGTTGGCTGGAAGATATTTTGTGTGTTACTTTACGTTACCGGGCTCCTGCTGTTGCTTAGCTTTACCCTGTCAGTGGCCAAGTCTGCTGTATTTGTGGCTCATTTGTTTTCATAGCTGACAAAGTTATTGCGTACAGCCATGCGTATATATACATACATATGTACATAACATAGTGTAATTATTGTGCGTACGTATGTATGTGTGTGTCTTATGCATCCAAGCCGGTTGCAGCCTTTTCGTTAAAATCTGTTAAGTCAAGCCATGCTCTGGCGCCAGACAGATTTCTAGCCAGCTGTGCATAGAATGAGCACAGAATAAAAAGACATTTCTTTGCAGGATCACATATGCCGCTTCATACATATTAACGTAATTATTTGCATACTATTGGTCAATAAGTGGTTGCTGACCATTGAGACCACCATACCAAGCGACATACAAATAAAACTTTTCAATTTAGCAACAGTCATTAAAATTAATGTTTTACTTAATTCACACATTTTATTATACCCACATGCCAAAATGTGATGAGGAATTGTTTGGGTACGGAACACAACACAGGATGAAAAAACTGGATTAATGTATGTAGGTTACAACCCAAAAGTCCAATAGGTCCCCTTGAAGTATGCAACATACTTTGCGAAATGAGGAATGGTGCATATATTTTTTTGAACTGTCAGATAATTTGCAGAAGGATTTACCTCAGACCACATCAAGCGAAATTTTGTAGCTAACAATGTGCCAGAACAAGAAATTAAAGGAAAGTGAAGGGGAGGGGGTGGAAGAAAAGAGAAGGGTGGTGTAGAGAAGTGACGGGGAGGGAAGGGGAAGGAGAAAAACACAAGGGAAGGAAGGTGCAGGAAAGCAAAAAAACTGAAAGGCCAGAAAACAAAGGGAAAAAAAGGAAACGGAGAACCGAAAGCAGTATCGATGGATTGTAATAATGGAATAGATATGTTTTATTCGCATTAAAACGACATGAAATCAAATAAAAAAAAATAAATGTACGGCGCGATAACTTCCGAAGATTTCTAAGGCCGAGCTTCTCTTCCAATTTGCGTCGTGCTCCTCTTGATATTCCCTACAAATTGGCCGGACGGGACCTACATGTTTTATGCCGACTCCGAACGGCATCTGCAAGGATTTTCAGAGCTTTTCATGGCAGAAATACAATCGGAGCGCTTGCCAAACACGGCGAGGGGCGACCCCGCTTAGAAAAATTGCCTTCTAATTGAAAAACCTTATTTCTAAAATTTTGATGTTGCTTTGCACGGGGTGCGAACCCAGGGCATACGGTGTGGTAGGCGGAGCACTCTACCATCACACCACGGTGGGCGTCAAAGCAAATAAGCCTACAAAATTAAAGCTAAAAATTGTATCATATACATTTATACTTTTCAATTCTAAAACATAATTGAACGATTAACGTGCGTGTTTATTAGGTTATCATCATTTGTGCTTATAATTTTTACTATATTACAAAAACAAAATAAACTGAAATGAAATAATTTTTAAAAAGATAAACCAATAAGCATGGAGATGTTATACATATATACAATTCTTTCTTTTCTCAATCATAATCACCTTCAACCAACTTTATATATAACTTTAATTATTTTGCGCTCTACATAAAAATGGGCTCATCTCCTGCAACTTCAATTCTATACGGACGCACCATTTCTACTTTTAATATTGAATATAAATCATACAGTGCCCTATGGGAGCTATCGATGGCTGATTTTCGATTTAAAATGAGGTCAAATGACCAAAGAAATTCCATATGGAGTTACATTTCAATACGAATTTTCCCAATATGTTAAATTTGCATACATACATACATACATAAATATGTGTGAGGACACGTTTAGCTTATTGCAGAGAAAAACAGAAAAAAGTTTTTTTGCTGGAATTTGTTTTGTTTTTGTTTTCGTAAGATGGAAAAGAAGTATTATTGCCACAGGAATGTCCATTTTAAAGCAAAAGGATTCTTGGGACGAAAATTTGAAGACATTCATTGATAATCAAATTTTTTTTATTGTTGATTTAGATTATTTTCTTCGTATTTTATTTTATTTACTCAAATCTATTGGAATTCTCTTGCGAAATATAAAAAAGTTGCTGCGATGGTGTAGGTTTGACGTCATAATATGGTAGTTCTGAGCTAAAAGTTTTTGCTGACCTGCAATTTTTCGGATGGTACTTTGTGAGTCGTAAGCCCATATTGGCTAGGCGGAACACAAGATCAGCCGGCCAATTGCATAAGGATGGAAAAGGATGACCGATTATGTAGATGCTGAACAGAAATGAGATAGCACACCACCTCGGGTCGACCTCCCTGTTATTCAGGTAAATCAATGAGCTTGGGAAACTCACACATCTCAGTATGTTTTTTCGAAGCCTTCGCAATGTTAAAGTTAATGAAATCCGAGCTTACAGAGGCTATAAAATCGACTGGTAGATCTGATATGAGAAGTATGGTTGGATTTTCAGGTGCGAAAGGGTGTCTCCTTTCACTATGTTTGCAGACATTCAATCAAAAGCTCTGATGATTTATATCTTCTATAAATCTTATAAAATAAAGTCGCTAAATGCCATGTACGCACATAACTTCATACAGAATGCTCCGATTTTAAAACGGGTTTTTGCATTTGAAAGCTTATGTACGTGAGATGGTACATATATTATATATAAGATTTATATATATATATTATAGGGGCGTGGCAAATTGCCAAATTTAGTAAAAATCATAAAATTTTTGTTTACACAGCTATAACTCATAAACGGATAGATGGATTTAAAAAATTCTACTTTTCAGTAAAACTTTGAAAGATTGACCTTCGATCTGCATCAAAAAAATTAGCCAAATTGTTTAAACAAAAGTAACATTTTTACCAAAAAATGTGTTTGTGTGGTTGTTCGCTGTGAACTGTGCGCGCTAATTGCTTTTGAGTGAGGCATGATGCAACACACACATACGTACATATATAGCATTCGCTGCGTTATTTAACTTCGGGCGTAGGTTTATAGGTATGTATGGATGAACATCACTACATAGTATAAAACAAAGTCGCTTTTTCTGTCCCTATGTCCCTTTGAATGCTTAAACCTTTAAAAATACGCAACGGATTTGATGCGCTTTTTTTTAATAGATAAAGAATGATTGAGGAGGAAGGAACGGATGAACATATTTGGTTGAAAATTGGTGGAGGGTTAGCTTAGAACCAGGAGACAGACATAGGATAATTTTTATCCCGTTCTGACTAGGGTCTTGAGATCAAAGCGTGGACCTGGGTAATCCTGGGATATATTTGTAAAATATGGGTATCAAATGGAAGCTGTTTATGAGTACTTTGGTACGTACGGGGTATTTTTCGTACCCGCGGGTAACTAGGGTCTCGAGATATAAGCGAAAACGTGGACGCGGGTACCCCTAGAATGTGTTTATAGAATATGATAACAAATGAAAGCTGTTGATGAGTGCTTTAGTACAGAGTAAGTTTCATACCTATTTGTTACTAGGGTTTCGAGATATAGGCCAAAACGTTGGCTCGTGTACCCCTAGACAGAGTTTATACAATATGGATATCAAATGAAAGCCGTTGATGAGTGCTTCAGTACAGAGTAAGTTTCATACCTATTGGTGACTAGGGTCTCGACATATAGGCCAAAACATGGACCCGGGTACCCCGAGAATGGTTTTATACAATATGAATATCAAGTGAAAGCTGTTGATGAGTGCTTTAGTACAGGGTACGTTTCATACCTATTGGTGATTAGGGTCTCGAGATATATGCCAAAACGTGGATCAAGGTAACACTAGGATGTGTTTTTACATTATGGGTATCAAATTGAAGCTGTTGATGTGTGCTTTAGTACAGGGTAGTTTTCATATCTACTGGTGACTATTGTCTCGATATATAGGCCAAAACGTGGACCCGGATACCCCTAGAATGTCTGTGTAATATAGATATCAAATGAAAGCTGTTGCTGAGAGCTTTAAAGTAGTTTTCATTGTGAGATTCGATTTAGTCGCATCAACCTGGCAATACTGATAAATATGCATGAGAAGCCGAAATAAAGACATGAATTAATAATACCCACGTACCTATTTACATACGTACTATTCGATTTGCCTGAAATTTCGTATATAAATTTGCCTATATTAGTATTTACGATCCTTTTTTCCGGGAAGTAGACCAGAGACGGACTGAGACTGACACTCGGAGTGGGACTGGGACTCGGAATGTGACTGGAACAAAATAGATACCACCCTCTTGGACTGGCAATAAATGATGAAGAAGAATGAGAAGAACTTGAGATAAGAGAAAAGAGGGAAGGAGAAGGAGACTGAGAAAGAGTAAAATTTTTACTAAAAAATGCCGTGCGTGTGTTTGTTTGCTTGAACTGTGCGAGCAAATTTGCTTTGAGTGGGACATTATGCGTCAATTACATACATACATAGCATTCGCTAGCGTTATTCAACTTCGGGAGTACATCTATGCATGTGCATACATATGTATTTTCTTTCATATCAGCTTGAAAAATGTGTGTACATAATTATGCGTGTTGCCAAGTTAATGCAACATAAATGGCTAAGAATGCATACATACCTTCAAAAATAATCTTTCGTACAAATTTTTAAACATTTCGTTAACATTCTTAAACAAAAGTTCTAGTTTTTGGTTCGACGCTATTGTGTCGAAAACGATCGGCGTTCGTCTGTTTTTAGCACGATGGACGCCGCATTCTCTACCACGAACAGCCGCTGTGAAAGCGAAAACAAACTGACGGAAACAAGGGACGAAACCATCATTACAATTGCTTTCGTGCAGTTCCCGAATAACTTAAAGCTACCCGAAGAACGACAACGTAAGCTTCAGAGTACCTCAACGACGATAGAATACAAAGATATGGCATGAGCGAACTTCAGTGTAAGGCAGCGAAGCGTAGCAAAACTCTGGTAGGACACGTCTACCACACCACAAGCTTTAACATAATTATACTCAGCTGAGCAGAGCTCACAGAGTATATTAATTTTGTTCGCATAACGGTGCTCCGTAACGGAATAAACTTATCAAGATAGATATAGACTTCTATATATCAAAATGATCTGGGCGAAAAAAGAAATTCATTTAGCCATGTCCGTCCGTCCGTCCGCAAACGCGATAACTTGAGTAAATTTTGAGGTGTCATAATGAAATTTGGTATGTAAGTACCTGGACACTCATCTCAGATCGCTATTTAAAATTATCGAAATCGAACTATAACCACGCCCACTTTTTCGATATCGAATATTTCGAAAAACCGAAAAAGTACGATAATTCATTACCAAAGACGGATAAAGCGATCGGTTTACGACGCACTCAGGCCGAACACCTGCACTTCAATGTTAAAACTCGACCAGAAAATGTTCTCGATAGGAAATGCCCTAGACGGTACTTTATTAGAGTGTTTTAAAAAATAATATTAATAATATTATACATATTCTCGCGGAATGGCATCGAATCCGCGAAGCGGATTCGTTTAGAAAAACACTTATTTAAGGTCCTCGGACTTGGACCTAGGCACTTCGGTATAACAGGCGGCGATCGCCGTAATAATGATAATCATTCTTATGCTATTAGGTTAAAAACCGAACATACAACCTGTTTAGCCTACATTGAAATAAACAGTAAAAGCCGAAAAAGTTAGTTTATAAAACAATCTACTGCGTCCTAACCTACGTCGTATCTCGTGGAAGCAGTGTATTGATAATGATAGATGATTTCGGTTGATCTCAATAGAGTGACCCAGTTGTGCTTTCTATGTGATAACTAATAGCGGTAGCAAAGCCATAGAAAATCAAGTCCTGCTCCGCTCTCCAGTCCGATCAATGGAAAGCTTGACATGGCCAACCAAGGCATGCTCCTTTTAGGCTACGCTCTTCGTGAGCTTAAAAAGGTTAACTGTAATTATCTCATCGTTGTCAAGAATTTCCGGAAATTCCATTATTCACCAAAATGAGTTACCATCGTTTTACATAGAAGAGCTTGTTCCAAAATAATAGCTTACCTCTAAATCTCTCAAGCTTCTGCACCTTGCGCCATTTGATACTATCAACTACTTAACCTATGACAGATCTAATATCAACATTACAATGACAATGAGACAATGCTACCGACTGGACGCTACCATTAAGTCTGGGTGTGATTTTTGATACCAGTCTTAACTTAGTCGCACTTGCAACCACTATTCCATGCATTCGGTTGAGTGTAGTTCATCCTTATACGTTCCGTAACAATCACCTTAAATGACCAAGAAGGGTGCACACTACCTCTTAAGTGAGGTTGAACTGGCCGGTCCATGAGGACCTCACATAGACTGGATAAGTCCGTAGTGTTACCAGAAGTTTGTTTTAACGAGCAAACTGAAAAACCCTATCAAAACCAGGACCTATGTTATAAAATAACTCGTCCTCTTGGCAAATACTAGAGGCACACCACCTCTTATTTCCATACAAAATTTTGGGTGGTAAAAATTTCGCCTGTACGTATGAAATTTTATATAATATTTATAACAAGATCCGCCTGGTGTGGTTGAGATTTACTGCAGTCCTACCCTGTGGAAATAACATGTTTCTTAAGACTTCCGAGAGCAGATCTTGATTACAATCCGCGAAGTACTACTTCAACCGATAGGAATAATTTATGACCCGAAAGGGAATATCTCTGCATATCTGCATAAAGCTCATCGTTATACCTTCTTCGATACTCATTACTATAAATAAAATAAATAAAGCTTCTCTTCCAATTTGAGTCGTGCTCCTCTTAACTTTTCCTACAAACTGGCGGTACGGGACCTGTTCGAAAGGTATTTGCAACGTAGATGAGTTTTCACTGTGAGCTTTTTCATGGCAGAAATATGTACATGCAGTGTGTTTGTCAAATCACAGTTAAAATAACTTATTTCTATATTTTTTATGTTGCTTTTCAGGGGACTTGAACCCAGGATCTTCGGTGTGGTAAGCGGAGTACGCTACCAGCACACCATGGCGGCCACTATGCTATATCTCCTACGCAGTCGGAATTAGGTACCGGACCATAACTCTTCCGGAGAACTTTTCAGGACGTGTCGTCGAGATCGAACTAAATTTTCTCTTGCTAAACTATTCGTCATACTCTCAAGAGTACTTTTACTTTTGAGGCAGTCATTAGGTCCTTTGAGTTTTTCGGCACAATGCTTTCTTAAAACCATTAGATTTCGATTTTTGTCAATTAGGGTCTTAATCATCTTGCGGCTTTGTTTTTAGTCCATAGCCTTTTTTTTAATAAAAGATATGAAAACTTGCGTGATAATAGATAAAATACAAAGAAGATAATACTCGTAATAACTAATTTTTAACAAATACCGACCTTAACTGTTGTCACTGATATACATATGGGGTATTCCATCCCATTTCGACCAATTTTGAACCCAACCCCTTTAGAATTGGCTGAAAGTTTTTCTTCTTTTTCTAGCTTACGAAAGGCGTTTTTCAGAATTTTTTCAAATTTTTTCATCCAACTCAAAAAAGTTATGAATTTAAAAAAAACACCCCGTTTTTGTTTTCAAAATGCTATAACTTTTTCAAAAATTGACCGTTTGAGATCTTTTTTTTTAAATTTGTTTTTAAATGCACTTTTCGGAAAAAATACAAAAAAATTTTTAAAGTTTTTTTTTAATTTTTCAGTTTTTCGAGATTTTTCGAATTTCGCCATTTTTTTTCTCATAAAATACTTCAATCAATTCTGCAATCATCCCCACTAAACCCGGAGAAAGCCGATTTTTTTTATATTTTTTTTTATTTAATTGAAAAAAAAATTTTCAAAAAAAAATATAATTTTTTTTTATAAATTTTATTTATATAACAAAAAATGTAAAAAAATGATTTTTAAGTATTCTTTTCTTTATATATTATGGTAATCTACGATTAAAATAATCAGGATTAATGACTGATACAGTAAACATGTAAGTTTTCTAAAAATAATACCATAATATATAAAGAAAAGAATACTTAAAAATCATTTTCTTAAATTTTTTTGTTATATAAATAAAATTGATAATAAAAAATTTTTATTTTTGAAATTTTTTTTTCAATTAACTTTAAAAAAAAATATAAAAAAAATTGGCCCACTCCGGGATTAGTGGGGATGATTGCAGAATTGATTGAAGTTTTTTATGAGAAAAAAAATGGCGAAATTCGAAAAATCTCTAAAAACTGAAAAATTCAAAAAAAAACTTTAAAAATGTTTTTGTATTTTTTCCGAAAAGTGCATTTAAAAACAAATTAAAAAAAAATATCCCAAACGGTCAATTTTTGAAAAAGTTATAGCATTTTGAAAACAAAAACGGTGTTTTTTTTTAAATTCATAACTTTTTTTGAGTTGGATGAAAAAATTTGAAAAAATTCTGAAAAACGTCTTTCGTAAGCTAGAAAAAGAAGAAAAACTGTCAGCCAATTCTAAAAGGGGTCGGGTTCAAAATTGGTCGAAATGGGATGGAATACCCCATATATATAATGCCGAATTCAAAAAGAACACTTTGTTGCGTTGCTTTGCCTGGTATATTCATAAACGCACACAATTGTGTGTTATCTTCATGTACTAATAACTCTCAAATAAAATAAATGAATAAAAAAAATGTAAGGCGCGATAGCCTCCAAGGCAATTTTAGGCCGAGCTGCTCTTCCAATTTGCGTCGTGATTATTTTAATTTTTCCTACGATCTATTTATTTTATGCCGACCCCGAACGGCATCTACAAGGCAAATGATTTTTTACTGAGAGTATTTTTCATGCGAAATACACTCGAGGGCTTTCCAACTACTGATGAGGGGCGACCCCACTTTGAAGAATTTTATACTAATTGAAAAAACCTTTTTTGATGTTGCTTTGCCCGGGGAGTGAACCCAGGATCTTCGGTATGGTAGGCGGAGCACGCTACCATCACACCACGGCGTCTCACCTATATCCTACTACACAAAGTTTATGGAATGTAAAGCGAAGCGATGCAATGTGGGAAGTTCAATATGAGTTCGGCCTAACGAACGCATTCAGATATTGAATGACACAATAACAACAATATTGACAGTATTTTTGATTCCACTTGCATAGATACATACATATGTATGATGAAGAATCATGTAAGCTCGTCTGTTGGGTATTTCTAATCCAGTGTACCTAACGTTAAAGCGTTGAAACATGAGGGTTTGAGGTGCTAGAGAATAAAAACAGGTTTATGCCTTTATGCAAGCTTTGTTGGTGTTTTGCATTCGGACAAGATGTAAAGTAAACTTTACATATGTAGCAGTGATGAAATTAAAGTTACTTTCGTAAATATCTTTGGTTAGGGTATGGGGGAATCCTAAATGTAAGATGTAAGTGTAAGCGTAACATTTGTAAGAGGTGTGCTAGTTATATGGTGGTGTTAATATTTGTCACTTAAATATGCGGAGTCTTACGACTCAGAGCTAGACTACTTTTGTCATATATGTATTTGCCGATCGAAATATTGATATAATTTGTGTCACGGAAACCTGATTCAAATCCATAGTTGATGAATCTTATTCTATGAATAAATATTTATTACTGAGAAATTACAGAAAAGATAACATACGTGGTGGTGGTGGTGGTGTTCCAGTTTACTACAAAGCTTTTTTAAATCCAAAAGTGGTATATCGTTCAGAACTTGCGAACGAGGTTGAATGTCTTTTTATTGAAATAGGGATGCCAGAAGAAATTGTTTTGTAGCTTCAGTTTATAAACCCAGTGGGTCTAACGATTTAACATGGCTATTTCGCAAGATAACAGAGTTTTCTTTAAATTATGATCATGTAATTATCTGTGGAGATTGTAATGTAGATCTGCTTAACAATGAATCCCGCAGTAAAAGTATTAAAAATTTGCATTTGTAATGACCTGCATAAACTACAATGGTGCAAATATGGGATAACTTAATGAAGAACCCTCTCGTCTTGATTTAAGTGGTTGTTGGTCCATTTCTAATTTGGATGAGAAGGTAAAATATTTTAATAACCTTTTTTGTTACCTTTTTTACGGTCATAAAAGCCGTGTTTCACATCGGAGGTTTTGAAACACATAAAACACGTGAGAGGACTTACAAGGAATGGAAGACATATTGGGATGATAACCCAACACTTGGAAGATTACCGTTTTCTGAAAAATCCAGGTACCCTTTTCATATGTAATGCTAAAGCAGCATACCTGAATATTAAATTTAATAGAAATTTTCCAACGAAAGTGCTCTAGAAATATTTTCGCTCTTTTGGAGTCTTTAAGAAACATAACATTGAATGCAACCACGACCCCAATGTCATGAACTCGTATTTCTTGTGTGGTAATGCAAACAATATTGGAACGAAATATGTGGATGTGAACGAGAATGACATCGATGACAGAATGGAACTCACTTCCATCTAAGACAAAAGCTATACGAAAATCAGGATGATTAAAAAAAAAGCAGTAACAATTTTCCTGAACTCTTAACTTATCTCCGAAAATGTTTCTATTTAATATAAAAATGTTAGAATTATTACTGTTTTTTTTTATTTATTTCTCTGGAATTATATTTATTTAAGTCCTTTTACCTTTGTAATAATGAAGACTGATTGATTTACTATCTAACAGACTCGACTCTAACTTGCACAAATTGTTTAAATAATATAAATAAATAAACATGTAGAATTCATAAGCATATATGTAAGACATAAAACCGCACGATTTCTTAATTCAGTTTCTCCAGGAGAAAAAATTAGTGAAGTAAGGTCTTGTCTAACAACGCCTTTCCATGATTCCTTTGACCTTTTAAATATGTGAATTTCAGGTGAGCATGAAGGTCCCAAACTTAAACTCGAAATTATTTCCCTTATGATGTGATATCAACACGGCAACGATAGAAGCTCTTTCTGTAGGTGTTTTTCAATTGAAATGCATACACCATTCTCGATACCACTATTGATGGCTGTTGTGTCAAAGCCCGTACCAATTACTTTATCGTCGAGATCCCATGTCATAAGAGTTTAAAATACTGCATCGCCAGTTTCCTAACCTGTTGCACTAGCAAATTTTGGCAGGCCTAGCAATTTCTCATTTCCATTAGCATAGGAAATTAGTACTGGTAGCCTATCTACCTTTTGTAAACCTAAAATATCAAGCAAGTTGTCGCTGTCTCATCATCTAAGTTAGACATCATCTCTGTTGAAAAATTGGGCCTTGCTGCTTTAGATGGATTAATAGAAGAAAGCGTGGTTTTTGCAACAGGATCCGACTTTTCTTTTCGCTTCACTTTTTTTTTAAATTTTTCTAGTACTCTTTCTTCCTTTTGGATATACTTTTTCTCAGTTCTTTGGTCAACTGGGCATTATTTTTTTTTAAGTAGCCACTGTGAATGCATACTTTCTAGTTTTTCAATCGAACCCTTCGTTTATTTAGTCAGGACTAGGGCTTTGCTGCAAACTTTATATATTGTAACGAATTTACTGCAATTCCCACTTATTTGTAATCTTCTGCTAACGTTCGTATCGCTAAACTGTTGAATAAATAACTCCAACATTGAAAATGGAAAAACCACACATCCCTTCCTGCTCTCTTTCTACTACATTCACAATCCCCCTCCCACCCCCATAAATTCCCCCCACCATCATCCCCTCCCACCCTACCACCTCCCCAACGCCCACACCCATCCTCCCGCCGCCCCTGCCCACCACTCATTTCCCCCACCACCACTCCTGCCTAACCCCCCCAAAATAAGTATCAACGTACACTCATACATTAGACCCATAAACAAATCAGATCACGCGTTACGAAATTGTTGTATTTGTAATTGAATTTGAAAAAAGTTTGTTGACGTAAAGCTTTTGAAATTTTTCGATTTATGACATTTCTCTCATATTTCGCTAGCAGTGAGCGGAGTATTTAAAACTGTAACATGAGTGAACGACTAGGCTGAAGTTAGAGTTAAATCTTCGGAGTATATTTTTTCTTCTTTAACTAACGTCAAATTGATTTGGGGGCTTGGCAAACCTTTTGATTGTGTTTCGAAGTCGGTCAAAAACGTGTAGGGTGACCAATTAATAGAAACAATTAAAAACAGCACACCACATACTGGAAGAGAAGCGGCTTAATCTTCTCGGATAAGTATCATGAAAAAATATTAATATTATAATTTTGAAGATATAAAAGATCATACTTAACAGTCAACTTGGCTGCTTGCGGCTTTCCGTACATATTTCGTGTCCTTTTAATGACTGAAGGTTTCAAGACCGTCCTGCAGGAACGATAATGGCGACCTGGTAACTGGCGTACAGAGTGCGCTAACTTGTGTGTTCCTCTTTGCAAGCTAGCGTAGGAGAGGGCGAACTCAATACCCCGATCGCCAAAGACGGAAAACACGTTCAGGCACAAATCATGACGAAGTGAAATTGGCATTATCCCGCTCTGTGAGCTTTGCTTTCTCTGATGGACAAAACGAAGTCGTTCCTGTTATCCAAGAAAGATTAAAAAGATATGACCTCTCTCAACGAACACAAATCACGCTCTACAAGACGCTCATCATGCCTCAGGTTCATAGACGGTGTCGAGATAAGATGAGATGGCTCTTGGAGTGTTCGAGAGAAAAGTTCTTCCGAAGATTTATGGTTTTCTTCGTGACGACCGACGGCGACTATCGAAGGAGGTATACTAATGAGCTGTATGAGCTTACAGCCCCTTCTTATGGTCTGCTTATTTTATTTACTTGTTAATTTTTTGTTTTTGTTTTGCTTGTACATAATTCATAAATATCACTTAAGAACTATTATCAACCTTTTAATTAGTTTGGCAGATGTTCAAAAATCGTGACAACTCACTTTAAACCAAAACACATTTTTGAAAAACGAATGCACTGCGAATATAAATAAAAGTGAAAACTTAATACAAAAATTCGAAAAATATCTAAATAATTTCAAAACGCTGATGTATAAAGGGATGCTTACAGTTTCTATTTATTAATGTTTTATGATTTTTAATACATATGTTAATACTCCAATAGATTTTTTTGTTGTATCCGACTTTTAATAATATAATTTTTTGAATTTACCGCATTATCAAATTGAAACTGTGAGTATCCCTTTATATTTTTCGTTAAGCACGTTACTACACTGAGAAAGTGTTGGGAAATCGAGAGAAAACTAAAACTTTTCACATGAAAAACCGACTTCCTGAGAAAATGTAGATACTTGGTTAGCGAATAAACGGGTCTAAGTTTTATTATTGACAATTTAAAAATTATTTACATTGGGGCATTTCCCTCAGTCTTGTAAGAGTAGTTAACGCAGAAAATTTTCCATGTTTTCTAGACCAAATATAAAACACTCAGAAAACGCCCCACTTAGATACCCAAGTAATACCCCTTCTATCCGATCGTCCATTTATGGTCAAAAGGTACATATGTATAAAATGTATAATTTATGCATTCAATAAGTTAAAAAAATTTTTTTTTAATTCAGTTTCAACCAAGGATGGTCAGCAAACGTGACGTGAAAACTCAAAATTAACTTAACGAAATGATTTCTTTTCATTTCGCCGCCAAACGAAACCACTTCGTTAACGTTATAAACATTAGGGGGACTCATGTAACCGTATAGATGCCTTATAAAGTGTGTAAACGTATAACTTTATCTAGTTTACGCACGAGCTGTCAAATTTTGTATGAAAAATCATTTACACAATTTGTATAAATTTACGCGCACATTTCATTGTGTAAACGCGGTAAACTCAAAGGAATGCAACCTTGCAGACATTACAGCAGGCATTTTATCAGAAATCTCCAACATCAGCAAGTAAAGGCGTTTTAGTTTTGATTTTTCACTTAATCTTGGCATTTTTTAATTTATATAACAATCAAAAAAATTGTGTTTGGCAATAATACAGCTGATAAACAATCAAGTTTATCAAGAGTATTACTAGGTGCGTTCATAAAACCGCGTGTGTAAATGGATATAATTTTACACCTTATAAGTTTATATGCTATCATGAGTCCCCCTATTGTAAATTTTACCAAGTAGCAACTAACAGCTGATCGGTGAAATTCGCCCATTCACACGTACAGTTCTCGACTCAATTTCATAAAAAATACCTTAGATTATTTAGCTTAAATTTTAAAGTGAGATACAATTAATGTATAAATAGAATATATAAGGCGTATTTTTTGTTATTAAAAGAAGCTTTTTATTTATATTAAAGTTTTTAACATTTTTTTTTCAACTTTAATTTAACAATTTCATGCGTTTTTAAAGCATTTTCGTGCATATAAATACAACCATTTTGACATTACATTTCATACACGTTCGTATTTGCCAATCTCATTGTTTCTAAATTCGTAAACAAGGACTTCACTTATTCGGTGTGATTTTTCGAAAAAAAAGTATTATTTTTTGTGAAATTTTACACTTAATCTGTGGTATTGTGGCGGTCAAAAAGGTTTTATGCAAACATACTTTGGCTTACAACGCGGCAATGTATTTTGTACTGTGGCAGTACTTATATGTGTATGTATTTGATGTGGAAGCTTGCATTTGAGAACACGGTTGCCACCTCAGTCCATTTGGACAAATAATGGCCCTTTTCATCCCCATATGGTCCGCTGGTCCCTTTTTCTCAATTTTGGTTCTTGTTCGGCACGGATTTGGTACATTTTTTTCTTTTCATTGAAACAAAAATTCAAAATACTGCTAATACAATTTTCGGCAAATCTATTACCCACACAGTTATTAGAAGTTAAGCAACCCTATTGTAAATATTGTAAAACTATCGATATGAAAATAGAGGGCAACCTTGAAAATAAATATGGTGGCCGGCACTTCCGGTAAATCTAAAGACTAGAAAAGTCGTGTTTCAACTTAATCATTAAACATCATATCAAATAATTGAAATACCTAACCAATTTACACTTCAATGGAATTCTTACCACGAAAATTTCTCTGTCTATAAAATGTAGCAGAACAATGGCATTTCACACCGGTAGGTAATTTAGGCATGGCATTAAAAAGGGAAGTGTTGAATGTTCGGGCAAACACATTGTCATTAATTTTTGATGAAACAAGGGACTTATCAGAAAAAAGACTTGTTTTAGTGGTTAGATATTTTCGATCGGTATACATTTATTACACAGTTGAAACTTTTAAGACGCTTGATTTTTAGTCTGAGTTCCAACTCACACTTACTGAATCTAGGCTCTGGTATGAAGTTTAAACGTTAGGGAAAAAGTAAACATCTATAAAAATAGCATTAACACCACTGCTTAATTTTATTTACGATTTACAGAGTTTGCCACAACGCAAATTTTTTAAACCGTTCCTTAATAAAACCTAACTGCGCTATGCACTTTATTCCACTGCAATCAAAGCATTCCATATTTTGTACGCGTCTACGAAGCTATGTCTCGTGTGTATCTTGCCTAAGTTTAGCTTCTTACGAGATCGAACATTTTTAATTAATAATGATAAATAACACGTGACGCAACTAAGATTAAGGTGACTTTTGAGTCGTTTTGGCACTTGCGTTGCGTCTACATCTGACATTGAACACACGAGCTTTAATTGCTTCAATCTATAAGCAACACACCGCCAACGTCAAAGCAAAACACAAATAATTAAAAACTTAGGGTTCTTCTTGAAGTTTCCTGGATTTATTGAAAAATATAAGAATTTCTATCGCCGTTCAACTAAATAAAAAGCATAATTTTGTATTCATGTCGATTTCATGATCGATCAGGAACGCGACGCAATCTGATGAGGGCACAATAGATCAACGGTCGTAGTGCAATCCCCAATAAATTTTCTATCTATCTTCATGTTATAAAAATAGTTGTAGTTCATTTGTCCTCATCTGACGGGGGAACTTTTAACGCCCGTTATTTTAAAGTAACCCTTATTTGACGAATCACTGAACGATTTCTTTCAAATAAGTGTTTGTTAGGGTTCACCGAAGATGGTGAAAACGGCCCCTGGAACTGTTATCTAATACAGCCAAAGAAAGTTATGCATAAGGAAAATTTAGTCAGCACAAAACGAATAGTTAGAGAAAATTTTAAATATAATGCATATGTATAAAATGCATGCAATTTATGAAATCATTTTTATTATATAAAATTAGTTTGACAAATCAGATTTGTCAATATGTCTTGCTACTTTTAACACATTTATAATATTTAAGAAGAACATTTAAGAAATAAGAAACATGATTAATGCTTACATTAATACGTGTTTCATTTATTTTCATTGAGGAATAAGTTCGTAAAAATAAAAAAAAACGTTTTTATAAAGTGCATGTGAAGCTCCATAGATAAAATTAGTAATATAAGGAACACCTGTTTATGTATTACATTTTTAAAATGAAAATCTCCTGCTAAAAAAGTAATAGAATGAACATTGAATTGTATATTACATTTTTAAAATGAAAATCTCCTACTAAAAAAGGAGCAAAACCTAACTACATTTTTTTCATTTTCGTACTTAACTACACTCCCTTTTGTGATTCAAGATTTCGGGCAAACTCCGAACATCAATTCCTTCATTATATGACATTCGACTGCCTAGTCCACTGCCTTCCACTCTATTTCCAACATAAGCTCTATTTAAGCTGCCAAACCATATAGTAAACAATGGTTATAAACGTAATGAAACGGTCGCCCTTAACGTAAATTTCTTGTTAAAGTTTGACGTTATGATTCACGTTTCCATATAAATTTGGAAATTTTTTATGTGGTTGTTGTAATTTTGATGATTTTGGTGTAGCCACAAAAAAAATTTTTGAACATGTGTTTTGCGCGGATAAATCTCTAAACCGTTGTTGGACCCACCCAGGGTAATTTTTTATAAGCGCGACCGAAGGCCGCTAATGCAGAAAGGTATTCGGCACAAAAATACTATGGATCCCACCCCCGCTTTCGGAGCACTCCGGGGTCATTTTTCGGTTTATATCATTCGAGCGAGCTAAAATTTTTATTCTCCGCCTTCGGGTTGTTGTTGTCGAAGTCAATACGTGTCTTTTGACACCTCTCTCGATATGTTTGGACGCGTATTAGCAGTGTCATGCTGTCGTATAGAATTACCTATTTTGATAACTGTTTAAACAAAAACATTTGCAAGTGCTTCAAAAGAAACGGTTGAAAATTTCTTTATAAACGTGGAACTTAGCGTTACGAGCATCCTTGGCTTCAATTTTAATAAGGAACATGTAGCAACCTTAAAAAAAATTTCACAAATGTGTTTGTGTGTAGACAGCTTTTGGCAGTAAAATATAAAACATTCTACGTTTTCTATGACCTAGAGCATGGTGGAATCACCAGGTGAAATAAATAAAAAAAATACAGAAGACGCTATCTGAAACGGTAGTGATGTATTTTCAACGGTCAGAAGAGGGTAACATTTTTACCCGCTTTGAAAAAATAGGAGTAGAAAAATAAATACCTTGCTACGAAAGCTTTTACAGATACTGTTTTTTTCAGCATATCAGTGCTACCTAACGCCAATGCAGAAAGTATACACAGGACCAGTGCAAATTTACATTCCTTTTGGCATCGAATAAAAATACTTAAACAGTGACGAGCGGTAAAATTCAATGAATGTGTCTAAAGTAAACTGACCTCAACTTCAACTGCAGTTGAAATTTTCATCGAAAAACCGGACATAAAAGGCAGAGGTGTGATCCATTATTTAGTTGAATTGTAGTAACTTTGCGCACTTAAATGGTCTTCGGGTTTGGTGAAAAGTTTTACAGTCCGACTTGAAAGTGATCATAATACTTTTAAATGTGTTTCCATCCCTAAAATGCATTGATATTGCCATCTTGTCTTGTTTATTTGTCGTTGAGAGTCGGAACTAAAACACAGCATATGTTTATAAAAACTAGACCAGAAGATCCCCCAAAAACTCCTACCAAGTTATTAATTACTAAAATATGTCAGGAGATTACTAGCCCCGCGGCAGTCGGCATAGAACCAGAAAATGCGGATCCGATCGAGCCGGATTCATATATTCTATATTACAATCCATAACTGTAACATTCCTTTTATCTCACTTACTTACTTACTTAATTGGCGCTTAACCATTTAAACGGTTATGTCCGTCCAACAAGGCGCACTAGTCGCTTCTTCTCTCTGCCAACCGGCGCCAGTTGGTCCTCTATCTTAGTGGTCTGATTTTTAGGGCAAAGCAACAACAGTGAGTTAAAATTTGTTGTAACTGTATTTAGAATTCCAGTGTTTTAGCAAAGTTTTAACATAAATAAGGTGTAATACGACAGTTTTGGTGTTCTTGTTGTAGGAAAGACAAAAACATTCCTCGAAAGTGGTCAGTAGCGCTGAACAGGCTACAGCACTTAGTTGGATATGACGTAAATACAAGTTGTTTGTTGTAACACTTAATTTTTTTGGAACTAATTAAATATACGCATATAGGCGTAATATTCTAGCATGGCATTACTTATCTATGGAAGCCAACACCAAAGATACCCAAATAATGAATCTCTGTAATTAAATCCAGTAAAGGTCCATCGATATTCACCTACTAGTTTATGTGAAAAAGAGTATTAAAAGTGGATTATTTTACTCATGAAAAATGCAAAAAACAACATTTTTTCGGGGAAAACATTGGTGAAAAATTTTCAGATAGCCGAATGACAGAACAAAGAAGAATTTAGAGCGAGACAATTGACGGCTTACTTCACCTGATTATTCCACCATGGACATAGAGAATACCCCTATTCGTTTCCAGTCTTGGTTCAGTTTCAAGTATATTTATGTTTTCTCTATATTCAATGCTAGACAATTCAATGTGTGTTTTTGTGCATAAGTCAGTTTTTTTTGGTTTTTAATCTATTTACGAACGTAGTCACCAATAGCCAAGCGCTTGTAATTTTGTTTTAAATTGCCAGAAAAAAAATAAAAATAAAAAATCTACATACCAAATTAATGTCAATATCACTGAATAAAAGGTAAGAACTGAACTATTTGAGCTACAGTTTCTAATCGCCTGAAATCCTTTTTTTCCCTGCTCCTAATTTCGACAATGTAATATAAATTAAAAGATCGCACGGTCTAACATTGTGCAAACATATTAAAATGTTTATGGATATTGTATGAAGGCATCAATACTAGTTTGTAGAATCAAACAATCTTTCAACCTATGTATGTATGAAAGCTTTTTGGTACTCGTGAATCATATTAAGCGAAGACAAAGGGTCCAATAGACTAGCAGCCAGCAAACACTATAAGTAGGCACCTCATAGAAGACAATAGTTGTGAATTATATAGCCCGGAGGCAGGCGAACATAAATGTGTATGCACAATGTAGGTAAGTTATATGTAGGAGAGGCATAACATTTGGCAGTAAGCAGCGAAGGCCAAATGTGTGAATTCTAAAAAAACGTGACACACTCATATCGGTCGACTCACATCTAGAAATATTGTAATAAAAATATTTCAGAAGGTGTTGAACGATTTCATCGCGGTGTATTACACTGGTGCATTGAGCCACAATTGTATGTAGCGAAGTCAGTGAACCGTCAAAACGTTAAGTTTTTCTACATGAAGGGCGATAAGATGGTGCGGTGTAGAATGTGCGTATCTATTATTATTGCACAAATCGACACTAGGTACTACGTTGCACAACTTTTTATTCTATTTAATGTTGTTGTGACCTTTTCGCTTCTACAATCAATGCATGCAGTAATATTTTGACAGCGTTTTAACGAATCCCATCATTGTTTTGTTCTCTTCTATTGCTCAAAATCTTTCTGAAAAAACAAAGAATTACAAAATCGTTTAAAATTACTACCTGCAGACAATGAAACCTAATATTAAAATTGTCCACTGTGCGGTGTTTTGTAGTGGAGATCCCCGAATTGAGTAATGGGTCAACCAAATACATCAAAATAATTTTTTTTAAATGAGGTCGCCCCTAATTACTGGTTTCGTATGCCCATCGAGCGTATTTCTGCAATGAAAAGCTTCTCAACAAAAGCTTAACAGATGACTCTCGGAATCAGTATTAAACATTTAGATCCGTAAGGTTGTAAGATAAATAAAAAAGCGACAAATCACAAGTTGGGATGGAAAATTTCCCTTAATCACGGAGGTATACTTCGAACAAACACTTTCCTAAAATTGGGAATAAATTTCCTAGAAAAAGCTCTTTAAATATAGGAAAATTTCATTAACGCAAGTTCAGGATTTTGTGCAAATGGTCTAACATCACTGCATTGCAAAATTGTAACGCCATGGCAAATACGTAACATCAAGAAAAGTAGTTTTTATTTCAATATTGAATAGGAAATCAATCAACACTGTCAAAACAAAATATGCAACAAAAAAATAAAAATTAAAAAAAAGTTGTTCACGATCCGCAGCTTTCATTTGCTTTAGAAACATTTCCAACATCAAATACACAAAATTTCTAAACTCCCTTAATGTACTGAGTCATGATACAAAAAATTAAGGTAGTTCCATTTAGCTACAGATTGAAAAATAATGTTACGAATGATAAATTGGCTACAAGTCTACATTTTTATTTTTTTATTTATTGTATAATTCAAGCGTGGCGCTTGATTTCCCTGTAGCTCTGCAGGTTAGTCACCAGTTATGAGAGTGGCAAGACCCGCCTATACACATTCTGTGCCCTTTTAGTATTGACATGGATGTGGCGTCCTACAAACGTAACAAATGCAAACTTTGGAGGTACAGTCTATGAAGAAGGATATGACATAGTGGTACTTTGTGAACAATACAAAAAATCGCCAGGAGCAGGGCTGGCACTCAGATTCGGCAGGGAAAGCCTCAATTTGGGCACCAGGGAAATTTCTTCCACAGGAAAATATGACGCCAACGGTAGCAGGATTCACGTGGGCAAAAATCAACGGTATATACGTCTTCAGTTGCTATGCCCTCCGAGCATGACCATCGTCGAGTTCGAAGACATGATATACGCGATCGCCATGGAAGCACGAGGTAAACACCCGCTTTTGGACACTTCAATGCTTGGTCATATGTGTGGGGAAGTAGACGAACCAACGGAAGAGGGAGAGTTCTTCTCGAAAGCCTTACTTCTTTGAGGCTAGAACTACTAAATTAACCAGGGACTTATAGCTTCGATACAGGTACCAGACGATCCATTATAGATCTCACCTTCGCTAGCAGCGAAATACCAAGACGAGCAAAAATGGCCCATAAGCAATGTCTACACACAGCGGCCATAAAGCTATTAGCGTAGAGCTCCTCGAAACTCCACGAACGGTAGCAGTAAAACATCTATAAAGTAGAAATGGAAACAGCACCTTTCGATCCACAAATATTTGATATTATCTGGAAGGATGCCACAGTACGAGGATCGCATGCGGAAAAACCAGTCGGTTCAAATCACTAAGTCGCTATGTATGGCATGTGATGCTGCCATGCCCAGAAGTCGCGGAAAAGCCCAGCACACTCCGGTATATTGGTGGAATGACGGAATTGCGGAAAGAGCGTAGAAAATGTCACAAAGCACGAAGAATAGCGCAGAGGGCACGATCATCACCACGATATGCGGAGTTACACAGAACCTATGTTGCACAAAGAAAGGCACTTAAAATTCCATAAAAAAGAGCAAGAAGTTATGCTTTAGGAACTGCTGGATAATGTCGACCTAGATCCTTGGGGATTAGCCTACAGAACTGTGATGGCAAAAGTTAAAGGACCAATATCACAGCAACCTACGTGCCCGATACTGATGAATACAATTGTTGAAACACTTTTCCCGGCGCAAGATCGCTGGACTTATCCAATCGAGGATCTCGAAAGTACGGAAATTCCGCAAATTACAGAGCAAGAGGTACTGGACGCTGCAAAAATAGTTGCTGATAACAAAACCACAGGACCCGATGGAGTACCAAACATGGCCTTTAAAACCGCGGTCAAAACTAGGGGTGCATTATTTACTGATCTTTTTAATGCCTGTATGCAAGAAGGCGTGTCCCCTCGCCCGTGGAAATGGCAAAGACTTGTCCTATTGCTGAAGCGTGGTAAACAGCCGGAGCAACGATCCTCATATAGGCCACTTTGTATGCTGGATTCCCTAGGAAAGATTTCGAGCGTATAATTATCGAAGGCCTACAGCTGACTCTAGAAAGCCCAGGTGGCTTATCGAATAATCAATATGAATTTCGCAAATCAAGATCCACCGTAGATGCAATACAAAACAGTCGTCAATATAGCTAGAGAAGCTATCTCTGGAGGTCAAAATAAAAGGAAGTTCTGTGCACTGATTACGTTGAACATCAAGAATGCTTTTAACACCGCGAACTGGATACAGATAATCGCAGCGCTGCGAAGCTTCGGCACACCAGCTTACTTACGCAGAATAATAGGTAGCTATGTTAAGAGTACTATCTTAAAGAGTACTTCTTTTTGACACGGATCAAGGAGTAAAAGAGTACAAAAATCACTGGAGGCGTCCCATAGGGTTCTGTTCTCGGTCCAACGCTTAGGAATGTAATGTATGATGGGGTGCTGAAGATTTATCTATCAGAAAACACGCAAATTGTGGGATATGCTGAAGATATTGCAGTGGTAGTAGTGGCCAAGAAACTGGACCTGCTTAAAGCATTATGTAATGACGCCGTAGGAAAGAGTAAAGGAATGGTTGACCAATACGGACTGGAGTTGGCTAGCAAAAGGCGGAAGTGGTATTAGTAAGCTCCAACGGTCGGCGGAAGAGCTAGTCTTAACTGTCGGGGATCATCAAATCACTTCAAAGGATTCTCTAAAATACTTAGGAGTGCACGTTGATCCTAATTTAACTTTCAAAGAGCACTTCAGAGCGGTGGGAGAGAATTTACCAAAGTTAATGGAGAACTTATGCGAATAATGCCTATCATTGGTGGTCCGAGCGAAGCTACACGTAATAATACTATACGCAGCACCAATGTGCTATGGATCTAAACGGACCCATCAAAAAGATATATTAGCAGCGTACCGACTTGCTGCTTTAAGAATAGCAAGTGCTTATCGGACGGTGTCCGACGACGCGATCCTGGTTCTAACCCTGAAAATCCCAGTAGACTTACTGGCAAGCGAAATGGCCGATCTGTATAACACTTATATTGAGCGACCATTTGAAGAAGCCAAGAAACGTGCAAGGACACAAACAATAGCTAAGTGGCAAGAACGGCGAGAGCCTTCGAGTAAAGGGCATTAGACCTTCACGCTAGTTTGGAACGTAGCTCAATGGAATGAGCGGAAGCACGGCGAATTGGATTACCATCTCACGCAGATACTGAGTGCACATGGCGGTTTCAAAGAGTATTTAAAGTAAGAGTATTTAAGTGTAGGAGAGAGGAAGATCTTCTTTGCCCAATTTGTCACACGGAGTTAGAAAACGCAGAACACGTCATGTTCCACTACCCCCGTTTCCACAAGGAAAGACTCGCCTTGCATAGAGTCTTTGGGGAGGAACCTACCACGAGAAATTTAGTAACACAAATGTGCTTCCCAAAGCAGTCGGTTTTATATGCCGGAGTGACTCGGGATTTTTCCCGACCAAGCACTGTCATTTCAGTGTAACCACATTTAATTTGTTGTGTCCCTCCCACAAATTGTCATCCTCCCAGCAGCTCCTCGCAGCGGGACTGCGCTATACTCTCCTGCTCCGGGAAGGTATCGAACCCAATCCGGGTCCGTCTCCTGACCCCGGTCCCGAGAAATGGTTTTGCTTCGTTTGCCGGAAAAGAATCTTTTTAGGGTGGTCATACTCTTTTCAGTTTGTCACGTGCAAGGGATGGTTGCATCGGACAGGTTGTTCCGGGCTAGATCCCAAAACTAGACGTCCTCGTAACTCTTATAAACAACAAGTACCCGCTGCTGCTCGCGCCTACCAGCTCATACGGCCGCTCCCACTCATAACTACAATCTCCGTAGTAGAGTGGGTAGCAACGCCGAGCATCAGCCCCGCCCTTGTCTTCTTTTCCTTCTTTTCCGGCAGCAAGCGTGCAGGTCAGGGAAACAGACTTTTAGTCCTTACCACTTTTTGCACCATTTGCCAGCACAGAATATATATGCTTGCGACATCCGTCCAATGCAGCTCCTGCCTAGATGGTGCCACTTTCCTAGATGTTCTGGTCTCCGTGACGGAAACCCCCCGAAGGGCTTCATTGCGCCATGTTGCCAGGCCGCAAACCCAAATACACCGGATACCCCAATGATTACCCAGGGAAGTCCAGTCTGAGAGCCACAACAGCATTTGCGTCCTAGCCTTTCACAACCCAGGCGTAGTCACCAGTCACTTACTCCTAGAGTGACGACGTCTCCCCCGCTTACTTCAGAATTCTGCAGTTTAAACTGTAATGGATTAACTGGTAAGATCCCGGAGATAGTCGATTTCATGCTAAACTCACAGCAAGATCTTCTCTGCAGAGCTGTTCTGGGTATAATGTCTACAGAAAAGATCGCGAGAGCGGAAATGGAGGCGGCCTCGCGTTTATCATACATGACTCAGTGCAATATCATATATTTGGCCGCAGGGATAATGCCCTAGAACATCACGGCTTATCTGTCCGGTCAGGAGATGCAAACCTAGAAATCACCAACATCTACATCCTTCCTGCACCTGCTGCCCCAGTGGATACCGCCCTAATATTAGCGCCTTACTCACTGGCGGTAATCGCATTATCTTAGGCGATTTCAATGCCCGTCACGATCTATGGCATTCAAACTTGCGGGCGGACAGCAGGGGTGAGATCAAATAGAAGAAACGATATTCTGCACAATAAACGGATACTTCCTCACTCGTATGGTAGGAAGCTATCACACTTCGCCAGATATATCAATCGTGAGTGCAGGGCTCGTAAACCGGCGACCCCCAAATAAGGGATATAAACCAA